>CAXKVB010000009.1:0-74951 GCA_964057195.1 Orthosia cruda | reverse complement strand
TACCCTATCACAAAAAAATAGCAAGTTCTATAGTAAGGTACCTTAAGGATACCCATAACAACTTATTTTTTTTAAAAGACGTGCTGTTTGTCGCTAAGCTGTTTGTTCCATATCTTAAAAAATGCGAAACCAATTTTGACGAAACTTACACTGTTCCTTAAGCTGAGAAGTATCTCTTGAAGAAAAAGTGTTATATATTACATGTGCATACCGAAGCCAGGATATAATTTGAGAGTTTTCTTTCAAATAATTTACGATATGTGTTAAGAAATATTGGCAAATGTACCTAAATGTTTGTTGATAAGCCCACACAACTACACACGAGTGTCTGAATGGGCAAAGTAAAGAACAATATGACTTATCAACGAAATAAAAAATACGTGGTTTTATTTAGTAGTAAACAAGCAGATACGAACAAAACATTTTATTCCCACACATAAAACAAAATTAAAAAAAACCGGCCAAGTGCTTGTCGTGCTCGCGCACCGAGGTTTCCGTACAAACAGCTACATTCACCAATATAATCAGGTAAAATACTGACGTTCATAAACAATGAAAGCACCGAACATTGCTCTAACGAAAATATTTATTTTTACTTTTACAGATTCATTTTATAAGTTTTTTTTATTTTTTGTTTTTAAACATTGCCCCACACTAGGAATTTCTCCTGTATCGTGGGTGCGTTTACAAACATATAAACTCACATACACAAACACCCAGAGCCGGAACAACTATTTGTAGGTCATACAAATATTTTTCCCGTGCGGGAATCGAACCCGCGACACGCAGCGCAGCAGTCAAGTTGTTCGACTTTTACTCGTAAACTTGTAAAACCTACGTAGCTGTGATAGTTTTCCTCTTAATTTTGTTATATTTACTACTGCAGTGATTTTTTTCACATATACAAAAGCAACCTAAATGGTTGCTTTTAGATATGTGAAATCAAATCGAAAGAGCGTTATTTTGTCAGAAAGTGAGCATCGTGCAAACCTGCGAGCCAGCATTTTCGCTCTAATCGACAACGCTCTCTGCTCCCGTTCAATGTCGTGATCATCTTTGAGATTGGGGGTTAACATATGACCTAGATATTTAAACTTATGGAGTCTTTTTAAAGGCGTGCCATACAGTAAAACAGGCGGCACCTTATTAGGGCTCTTACCCCCAGCCTCAAAGACCATGATCTCCGACTTCTTGATGTTATATGCCAGACCATGTAACCTAGCATACGCCTCACACTGGGCAACCAGTTTTCGCAACTCACAGATTGACTGACGCGCTCAGCAGCACTATGTCGTCCGCGTAACTGATATTATTAACGCAGATACCGTCTACGTAACATCCAACCCAACCAACATCCATCCATCCAACTTAACGTGTACAGGAGATAAACCTTTTTTTATTTTATTTTAACACTTTGTCGCCATGATTAATATGTATATCCATGCCAAATTATAGCTTTCTAGTACTAATAGTATCTGAGCTAAGCTGCAGACGTACAGACAGATGGACATGGCGAAACTAACTAAAAAACAAACCCAAACCCACATGGAATGGGGTTTCCAGATGCTTTGTAACATGGTTATTTACCAATTAATTTAACAAATCAATTTGTCTTTGAAAGCTTGTGATATTTTTAAATAGGTACCTCGTTACAGAACTTCTACCGAAAAGAAGATTAATACACTTACAAACCTAACTTTTAATAAGATCAGATGATCCTCCCACCACGCGGTTGCGTCCCACTGAGCCGATGTCAAGCCGGCGCAGGAAACACGATAAATCAACTGTCAACGCGAGATATTGCTTGCTTGCTTTGCATTAGTTTATGGCCCAATTCGTAAAGACAGCAATGTATTGCGAACTGCCGGGTTGAGACAATCACGCATGCTATTAACTTCGATCGACTTCAGGGCCCATGCAAACAATCTGCATTTGGACGGCTAGATGGGTGTTATTTAATTAAGTCCTCCTGTATACCTGTATGTTGCATGAAGTTTTAATAAATAAATAAATAACGTACGGACAGTCAAAATACGACAATACACACTGTATCCCCATGAAGCGTTGCGGGGTGCGAGCGCAGGCTCACAGATGTATAATGAATAACGCTGCTTTGTGAAAATGCTGTGGCATTGGACCCTCGTATTTTACTTTTGATTTCAGAAATAAATTACATATGTTTATTTGGGCGAAGCAGACTAGTATTCCGTTGCTTATTTGATAAATATGGACCGTATTGTTTTCAGACAAAAACACACCACACACAGGCTTTATTTTACAAAAATCTAAAAACTACAAAAAAAACAATGGTGGAAAGACACCAAAATCCTTCCAAGAAGAACCCTTCGAAAAAGGCTTACGAAACGAACAAGATTCTGCCGCATTTTCCAGAATTAAGCTTTACATCACGTTGTGACACACAACACCCTCTATCCATCTTCTACCATCTATGACAGTAACGCTGAATACTGATAACGATGTACTCGATATACAGATACCTGTGAAACCACTCACACTGGTGCAAAGCGATTGGTACTTGACGGAGCATACAAATTGCCTGTTACTACACAACGAACCACATATGTTTCTATATTCTGAGTTTTATTTCACTCGTTAATCTAGAATTACCCACTGGGCTTTCCGGAGTTATGTTATAGATTTTCCATATGTGCATACAAATAATCGTTGCACTTTATTGTGGGGTTGTTTTATTAAAATCTATTTGGCTTATGATATTGTATCGAACGCTTTTAGTCCTACAGTATTTTTTATAAGAACATAACTAACTTTGAACATACTTTACATTTGTGGACATATATTTCCTTACACAGTTAAGAAGCAACTGCTCATCCTAATCGTTTTCCTAGTTTAGATATAATTAGGTACTATGAAAGTTACAGTTCGGGTTAGTTGATATATATGAAACAACACCGCTGCTGAACATTTTGGCATCAAATAAATGTTCATAACATTTTTAAGTTAATTAACAGTTCTGTAGAGAAAAATATAAATGTCAAAGATAGGTACTTCAACCTGCAGGTGTCTGTTCTAATGAATTCGAACTAAGTTTCCAAGAAAATTAACCCAGTTTCACTAATAAAAGATTTCCGGATGCTCCAACAACAGACAATCGTTTCAAAAATTACAAACTAACTCATTGTTGAATTTTGCACTATCTTAGAGTAAGTTTCCAAGATGCCAAAGTTTAATTACGTACCTGTCAATTACATTGGCATTAATCGGCCAGCAAGGTAGCTCCCAGGTCGGCAACTTGGTATCGCAGATCAAAACTTACGTTGTCCGAACTTACCCTTTGTCTCGGTTTGGTAAACAAGGATGGCAGGCTACACTGCTTGGCTATTACGTAACATGTATACAAAGTTGAGTAGCGCTTTAGTTGTAGTTAGATAGAAATGAGTAGGTACTTGAAAGTAATAGGTAAAATAAAGGTAATCGGAAACGAATACACTAGAATTTCTCTAAAGTTTCGACATAATAATAAGTTTTTATAATAAGTTTTATTAACCGACTTCAAAAAAAGGAGGAGGTTCTCAATTCGTCGGAATCTTTTTTTTTTTTTTTTATGTATGTTCCCCGATTACTCAAAGACGCCTGGACCGATTTCAAAAAATCTCCTTTTGTTTTGAAAGGTATACTTCCTAGTTGGTCCCATAGTCATCAGGTCAGGATCTGATTATGGGATCCTAGAGAAATCGAGGGAACTCCTCAAATATTATAGGCATTTATATAGTAATTTTGGTATTTTCACCAACAATGCAATCACTTGCACTCAGAAAGTATAATTTGGTGAAGTGGAACTGATGAAGAAGACTTTTAACATAAGAAAAAGACCTTAATGCTAAGTATGTCACGGGTATAAAATATCTCGAATAGTTAACCGACTATGATTAAGCAAATACTTATAAATGAATGGTACTGATGAAAATGGTACCATTGAACTGTTCTGATGATGAAGCCGGAAGGTAGGCACTGGAACTCTGAAATAAAACAATGTATCCTAGTCGTGCTTGGGCTTATTGGAATCGTCATGAGATGTACTTTGGCCATAAATGATTATCATGTTAATTGGAGATACCTACCAAAACTAAAAAGAGAAAAATAAAAACTTTTTAACAAAAAATCAAACCGACTTCCAGAACAAAAAACTACAAACTAAAAAATAACTTTCTTTTCCGAAGTCGGTGTCGAAAACCTGAAAAAAATGGGTACAAAAGACACCGACTTCGGAAAAGAAAGTTATTTTTTGGTTTGTAGTTTTTTGTTCTGGAAGTCGGTTTGATTTTTTGTTAAAAAGTTTTTTATTTAAAATTTAAAAAATTGACAGCATAGTTACAGACAAAGTTACAACATACAAAATTAGTATCTTAGGAATAGGTCCCCTGGCTCGCAAACTAGGTATACCTGTGACTTGGGAGTCAGTGTTCCTCCATTATAAAAGTCAATATGTATGTCGCTGGTTATTAAAAAGTTAGTTGTGAAAATAAAAAATAAAAATAAAAATTTGCAAAAAAATACTACTGACTTCCAAATACAAAACTACAAAGTGAAAAATAACTTAATTTTTTGAAGTCGGTGTCTTTCGTAGGTAGGTACCATTTTTTTGCGTTATGGACACCGACTTCAAAAAATTAAGTTATTTTTCACTTTGTAGTTTTGTATTTGGAAGTCGGTAGTATTTTTTTGCAATTTTTTTTTTTATTTTTCACTTTTTAGTTGTACGTACCTAATAGGCAAGTTTGTAAGGGAACTATTTCGCCAGAATAGATTTCATGAAACTTGAACATAACCGGTGAAATGAGAGGTCTGCTTACCCCTTAAGAGCGAACTGGCGTGATGTTATGTTATGAAATGTTATAAACAAAAAAGATTCCGACGAATTGAGAACCTCCTCCTTTTTTTGAAGTCGGTTAACAAACAGACATGCGATTGCAGGAATCCCGAGAGATTTGCCGTTATTTATTGAAGAGTTCTGTTGTATATCTCCGAAGTTCTTCATCAGATCTTCACCAAATTAAAATGGGACCAATTTCGGAACATACTTTTTCAAACAAAAAAAGAATTTTCAATATCGGTCTACAATTGACGGAGTAATCGGTGAACATACACAAAAAAAAAAACAAACTTGAAGTCGAACATAGAACCTCCTCCTTTTTGGAAAGTCGGTTAAAAATAAAAAAAAACATAAGGTACATTTCTAATTTGTAGTACAAACATAACAAACTTGAGAATGTGTGTGTGTGAGTGCGGTTGGGTGAGTGTATGTGTGTGTGTTTGTGTATATGTTTTTGTGGAATGTCAAGTGTGTGGATGAAGATGAGAAGTTTGTGTTGGACTATTGATTAGGAGAGGTATTCTATTTCATCGTAATTTTTATCCATCAACCACGCTTTCACTGCGATTTTACATTTGTGTAAATTAAGTTTATGTATTGCAAGCCTCTTATTGATCCTGTTATACAGTTTTTGACTGAGATAAGGGAACGGGTGTTCAGCAAAGGTGGTATTATGTCTTACAGGTGAAAATACAATATCAGCTCGACGTTTTGTGGTTATTTTCATAGGAACACGGTGTTTCCTCAGGATACACTGAAGCACATAGAGTTTCCTTACTGAAAGCACTTTGCAGTCCTTGTAAAGAACTTCTGTGGGATATCTGTAGGGCCTACAATACATTACCTTGAGGACTGTCCTCTGTGCTCTCTCTAATTTGAGAAAGTAGGTCTTACAGGCTCCACCCCATGCTGGCAGACAGTATGCAAGAAGTGATTGGCAAAGTGACATGTAGACCAACCTGAGAGTATCTGTAAGACATTGGAGTGCAAAACTAGGTTTTACTTTCTAACCCCCAATTTCTCAATTAAGAATTTGAGTATTTGTATAACTAATTTAGCTTGAAAACCTGTCCAACTTCTTCTCAAAATATGGTTTGAGACGTTCTGAACTCCACAATTCTCACACTGACTTAAATGCGAAAACAAATAAAACCCACGATTTTTTAGTTCCGAATGTCCGAGTGAAACAGAATCTTTGGTACTAACAATAAAAAAGGTCATCCGTTTAGAAGCTATAATGCCACAGAAATACACAAACACACAGGTACAGACATCAATCTTAAAAAACCCCTCTTTTTCCGTCGGGGGTTAAAAAACAACCGACCTGAAGTCTCCTTATACAGTGAATAGGAACGAGCATTGATGAAACGCTTGCTCATTATGTGTTGGCGATGTTTGAGATTTCTGCACGATGTTATGTTTTCATTCAACTCAGTCATGTCCGAGATTCACTTAAGCACCACTACGGTCTAACCTTCATGTCACCGTTCCCCAATTTTTTCTATAGGTAACTATGTATACACTAGAGCATTTTTGCGAGCATTTGCATGTAATGTAACGTTCTTGTGATGCTGTGTTCGACGTAATGTTCATGGCGAGTAAGCACTTACCTGTAACATTTCTTTGTACCTTGCGTTTATTATTGATCTCACTGCACGTCACCTTCACTCGTGCATTTGCTTGATAAAATGTTACAACAAAACGCTCGTTGGTTTTAAAATCAGGTTGTAACAAAACATCGAGCGTCATGTTCGAAGTATGGTTCGCGTAAATTTTAAAACAGTACATGTTCTATTACAAGTAAATGCTCTAGTCTATACTCACCTTATAAGAAAATGTTTTTGTTTGAAATACATTATGCAAAATATACTTTACGTATTAATGTAAATAAGGAAAAGGAAAAGTCAGGCAAATTGCATAAATAAATGCGACAAATTCGAGACAGTATTTTGAATTATTAATCAGTGTCGGGAACTCAGGACGCAACAAAAACTCTGAATAAAATGTACCTAAAGAAAAAAGCATATCACAGCTCAGAGTGAATAAATGTCAAAATTATTAGTCATATCGCAAGGAGACGCCATTTTAGTATTTTGAGTGATAATACATATTATGGTCATATCGTTGAGGGATATCTATTATATTATTTCATATAGTGGGGATGGATAGATGTTTGTTTTGTTACTCAATCACGCCAGAACGGCTGAACGGATCTGGATGCTATTTGCCACAGAGATAGATTATAGTCTGGAATAGCACATAGCATACCTTCATACGGGCGAAGCCGCTGGCAGAAGCTAGTTTATTTATATATTTAGATCTCCAACAAAGGATGCACAGATACAACATATGAGTCACGGTATACAAGTAAGTGTTATTTTACACTTTTGATCGATAAAAAATAGTGGTAGGGCTCGCTCCTATAACTGATTAGTAGACTATTGTTCAGTATCTATGTAAAATGATAAGTTTTTAAAATAGTCTATAACTGTATTAGCATCAAAGAAGTTTAACCTTTTTCTCTCGCATCAGATTCATCTCGCTAAGATCTCCAGGCAACCAAATCGCAACAGAAATAAACCAGAATCAAATGACACTTCAACCGAGCTAAAAGACAAAGATATAAACCTGTGACAAGTTCAAGGACCAACACCACAAATTGTTATTGATTTCCCCAACCTTTGAAACCGCTTTGCGTTCTGAAAAGTCATGTCCATTTTCTTTCATTACTGCTTTAAAGACCGACCTTCCCTACCTGACCTGCTTCAGATATTTTCAGTTAAGAACACTTACCATTAGCCTAGTTGCTTTCTAATTGCTTTTAAGAGCTGTTAACAGGGATCGATGACGTTATAATGGAATCAAATTGTTATAGGAAAAATTAAAGAAAAAAGTGATCTAGGTGTACATAAGTAATGAGAATCGAACAAAATAGGTAGTTTAGAATTATGTAGAATTTGAGTGTTACATAATATAAAATTACCTATAGTGGCGCCAAAAAACTGCCATGGTCTTTTCATCATCGTACAAGTAAAATTTTAAAATTTAAAAAACCCCCGACACATTTATCTTGCGAAAACATCACGATCTACACAATAAAACGCGCATAACTTTTGAACGGCTGAACCGATTTTATTCAAACATAGCTAAGAACACTCTCGATACAATCACCTTTCAAACAAAAAAAACTAAATCAAAATCGGTTCATCCGTTAAGGCGCTATGATGCCACAGACAGACACACAGATACACAGATACACAGATACACAGATACACAGATACACAGATACACAGATACACAGATACACAGATACACAGATACACAGATACACAGATACACAGACACACAGATACACAGCAACACACCTCAAACTTATAACACCCCTCTTTTTCCGTCGGGGGTTAAAAACACAGACAAAACATTTTTCAGTTTGTATGCTTGGTACAAGGAAACAACCAAAAAAGAGAGAAATAAAATACATTTGCACTATAAATTTTGGGCGCACGGTTGGCGCAGTGGTTGAGCGATTGACTGCTGCGCTGTGTGTCGCGGGTTCGATTCCCGCACGGAACAAATATTTGTATGACCTACAGATAGTTGTTCCGGCTCTGGGTGTTTGTGTATGTGAGTTTATATGTTTGTAAACGCACCCACGATACAGGAAGAAATTCCTAGTGAGGGGCAATGTATTAAAAAAAAAAAAAAAAAAACGACTTATAAAGGAAAACACTAAAAAGTGTAAAAATTACTTTAGTTTCGAAAGTCGATGTATACTGAAACGAAACCCGAGAGAGGTACCCGTCTGTCGATGTCTACCGAAACGAAACCCGAGAGAGGTACCCGTCTGTCGATGTCTACCGAAATGAAACCCGAGAGAGATACCCGTCTGTCGATGTCTACCGAAACGAAAGCCGAGAGAGGTACCCGTCTGTCGATGTCTACCGAAATGAAACCCGGGAGAGGTACCCGTCTGTCGATGGGTACCTCTTGTTTTTATTCACCGACTTCCTAAACGAAAGTTATTTTTGCAGGTTTTAGTGTTTTGCCAAGTCGGTTTATTCTTTGTGAAATTGTTTTTATTTCACTCTTTTTTTAGTTTTAGTACCTTATCACAAAAAACAACCTACCTTAGCAAGTTATATAGTAAGCTACTTATAGGATTGACAAAATACCCATACTTTTTTTTGAAGTCGGTAAGAAACCGTCGATAGGAACACATTTTCTTTGATCCCCTAAAAAAACTTGAACCGAACAAAATTGTATTCAGAAAAACTATTTATATGCAAATAAGGTTTTATAGAAACTGGCTTCGTTGAAAGAGAAGCATTTAGACAATACCAAGATGTTTTGTTTAACACGGAAATTAAATCGCTGAAGTCATTTTCTGCGGAGTGTGGGAAATTCCGTCACAAAACTACAGTTAGTTATTCGTGAAAACGCTGGTAATACCGCCTGGGTGTTGCGAGCCATGATTGCAATGTTCCCTGCGTCCGGCGTCACGCGCGCCCGCTTCTGATGAAAAATATGTTCCTGGTTATGTTTTTTTTATACTGTTTTTTCAATTGCCCCGACTGTGGCTCGAAGCGATGAGGTCATATTTTATGTTGCCAAGTGTAGTGGCCTTTTCTTCATGCTGGAGGTACTATATTGTTATACATAGGTTATGTGTCAGAAACGGAAGATAATGTGATATCGGCGAAAATTAAATTTGGTTTCGGCTGTAAGATATACGCGCTTCACGAATCTATGTACTCGTATTATATATTACATTTGCATACCGAAGCTAGGACATAATTTGAGAGTTTTCTTTCAAATAATTTACGAAATGGTTAATATTGGCAAATGAGTACCTAAATCTTTGTTGATAAGCCCACACAACTACACACGAGCGACTGAATGGGCAAAGTAGAGAACAATATTACTTACCAACAAAATAAAAATTATGTGGTTTTATTTAGTAGTAAACAAGCTGATACGAACAAAACATTTCATTCCCACGCATCAACCAAAATAAAAAAAAAACCGGCCAAGTGCGAGTCGTACTCACGCACCGAACATAATTAGATAAAAATACTGACGTTCATAAACAATGAAAACACCGAACATTGCTCTAACGAAAATATAAATTTTTAGTTTTCCATTTTTTAAGTTGGTCGATTATTACTCGTAAATTTGTAAAGCCTACTTAGCGATGATAGTTTTGAAAAAAAAAATTTTTTTCTTCCTTTTACCACTCTCTCGGCATGATTAATATGTATATCCATGCCAAATTATAGCTTTCTAGTACTAAGAGTCTCTGAACTAAGCTGCAGACGTACAAACCGTTCCTTGTTGACTACGGAACCCTAAAAACAAACCTAAACTCACATGGAATGGGGTTTTCAGATGATTTGTAACATGGTTATTTACCAATTAAATTAACAAATCACATTGTCTATGAAAGCTTGTGATATTTTAAATAGATAGGTACCTCGTTACAGAACATCTACCGAAAAGAAGATTAATATACTTACAAAGCTAAGCTTTAATAAGATCAGATTATCCTCGCACCACGCGGTTGCGTCCCCCTGAGCCGATGTCAAGCTGGCGCAGGAAACACGATAAATCAACTGTCGCCGCGAGATATTGCTTGCTTGCTTTGCATTAGTTTATGGCCCTATTAGTAAAGAGAGTAATGTATTGCGAACTGCCGGATTTAGACAATCACGCACGCTATTGACTTCGATCGGCTCGTGCAAACAATCTGCATTTGGACGGCTAGATAGCTGTAAAATAGAAGTGTGGATGCGGTTTTATTTTATTAACTTTTCTACGAAATCATCAAGCTCCATAATATTATAGAGTAGGAGTATATACTCTTATAAAAATACTGGTTTAAATGATGAGCAAATCGATACTATAAATTGATTAGATAAATTTGTGACCTGATAATTATAATGTAGGCAGCTGTTGGTAACATTTTATAGAATGAGGCACTGAAGGCTTGTCAAAGAGACACCACAATTAAAAATCAACTGTCACCACGAGATATTGCTCGCTTGCATTAGTTTATAGCACTATTCCTACTGGCATAATGTATTGCAGAATACCGGATTGTAAGAATAACGTACGCTATTGACTCGATCAGCTTCAGAGCCTGTGAAAACGATCAGCATTTAGGCGGCTAGCTGGAAAAAAATGTTTGATGCAGATGTACTTTTTCTGTTTCGATTCTAGAAAGTTGTAGACTGAGAGATATTATTAGGGCATCCATTATATTTTTAGTAAAAACTGTCACGGCGCCACTTTCAAACTTCCTCTAATACAATAATTTCTCATCACTTTATCCATTCTCTAGATTTTTCCCTTTAACTTGAAGGGCATCCGTGGGTCGCAAGTAGTCCCAGTGATCTGTCGCCATTTCATCCATTCTGATTTGATCCAGTGCGTAACGTCTCATTCTACCTCACCATCCCTTTGGACAAGCGACCCTAGGTACCGGCAGTCGGAGCAAATCGGTATGGGCGTTCCAGCGAGAGCTATGGGCACGGAACTGGAGAGACCGCCAAAATCGCTGTTTATATACTTAGGTAATTTATTCGATAGCTATCTAAGGTATTGTGCTTAAAATAATTATGTTATAATGGTTTCCAAGAAACAACAAAAAATAAGGCACCTTTAGCTCATAACAAGTAAAACTAATTATTTTAACGTTACGCTTTCCAGGGACTAAGTATTCAAAGAACTGGCGCATTCATTTAACTCAATGAATACAAAAATGAAACTCTTAATTCTCATTTAAAAAAAGCCGAAACATGGTAGAAAACTGTTGGTTTAAATTGAAAATTAAATTATATTTATTTTTTATTACTTTCACGTCTCCGCAGTTTTGCCATTTAATTTTAATTGACTTTGTATATCATTTGAGCTATCTACTTAAAATTCATAATTATATTGTATAGCTTTCGGCTATACACTGGTAGACAACCAAAGTGAAGTAGTTAGGTATTCTAGTTTGGGTGATATTGTATGTAACCTGCCTGACTCAGTAACTTGCGAGTAAAGTATGAAGTCTTGTGTAGAATAGAATAGAATACAATGGAACGGAATAGAATTTATATTCTATTCTATTATTAGAATCTCTATTCTCTCTTAGAGTAGAGTTGACTAGAGTAGTCTCCTGGAATGTAATGGAAGGACCATTCCATAATGGAACAGAACCGAATGAGTGGTATGGAACAGAACCGAATGAATGGTACGGAATGGAGCGGAACGGAACGGATCGGATTGGTACGGAAAGGCATGGAACGGAATGAAACGGAATGGAACGGAATGGAACAAAATAGGATGGTACGGAACGGAATAAAATGGTACGGAAAGGAATGGAACGGAATGGACCGGAATGGAAAGTAATGAAACGTAATGGAACGGAAAGGAACGAAATGGAACGGGATAGAATGGTACGGTACGGAACGGATCGGATTGGTACGGAAAGGAACGGAACGGATCGGAATGGTACGGAAAGGCATAAGACGGAACGGAACGGTATGGCATGGAACGGAACGTCATGGAACAGAATTAAACGGAATAGAATGGCACG
This sequence comes from Orthosia cruda, assembly GCA_964057195.1. Classification (NCBI taxonomy): domain Eukaryota; kingdom Metazoa; phylum Arthropoda; class Insecta; order Lepidoptera; family Noctuidae; genus Orthosia; species Orthosia cruda. The sequence goes on along the minus strand of CAXKVB010000009.1, from coordinate 62,520 downwards.
GAACGGAATATAATGGTACGGATCGGAAAGGAATGGAACGGAATGGAACGGAATGGAGCGGAACGGAACGGAATGGAACGGAATGGAACGCAAGGCAACGGATCGGATTGGAAAGGAATAGAACAGAATGGAACTGACTGGACGGGAATGGACCGGAATGGAACATAATGGAACGGAATGGAATGCAAAGGAATGGAACTGTATAGAATGGTACGGAACGGAACGGATCGGTATGGTACGGAAAGGAACGGAACGGAATGGAACGGAAGGAACGTAAAGGAACGGAATTTTATGGAAGGGAACGGATCCGATTGGTAAAGTAAGGCCTGGGACGGAACGGAACTGGAAGGAACAGAACGGAACTGGAAGGAACGGAACGGAATGGCACGGAATTGAACGGAATAGAATGGAACGGAACGGATTGTTACGGAAAGGAACGGAACGGACCGGAATGGTACGGAAAGGCGTGTGACGGAATGGAACGGAAGGGAACGGATCGGATTGGAAAGGAATCGGAATGGAACGTAATGAAACGTAATGTAACGCATAGGAATGGAATGGAACTGAATAGAATGGTACGGAACGGAACGGATCGGATTGGTACGGAAAGGAACGGAATGGAACGAACAAGAACGGTATGGAACGGTATAGAACGGATCGGGTTGGTACGGAATGGCCAGGGACGAAAGGGAACGGAAAGGAACGGAACGGAATGGCACAGAATTGACCGAAATATTACGGAATAGAATGGAACGGAACGGAACGTATCGGATTGGTACGGAAAGGAACGGAACAGGTCGGCATGGGACGGAACGGTACGGAATGGAACGGAATGTAATGTAATGGAACGGAATTGAACGGAATTGAACGGAGCCGAATGCCACGGAACGATATAGAGTAGTACGGAACGTTTCGGATTGGTACGGAACGGAACGGAATGGTACGGAATGGAAAGGAAGGGAACAGATCGGATTGGTACGGAATGGCCTGGAACGGAACGGAAATGAAAGGAATGGAACGGGATGGGACGGAACGGAATGGAACGGAATGGAACGGGAAAGAACGGGACGGAACGGAACGGAGTGGAATGAAATGGAATGAAATGGACCGCAACGGAACGGAATGGATCAGAATGAAAGTCAAAGTCAAAGCGGCACTTTTGAACGTTAACAAATATCAAGTAATAAAAATTGACTCTACCGTGCATTCGGAAAAGTAGCTTGTTATGGAGAAGAACGCACAAGAAACTCCAGACTAAGTCTTTGTAATATTCACTAATCGTATTATATATTACATTTGCATACCGAAGCTAGGATATAATTTGAGAGTTTTCTTTAAAATAATTTACGAAATGGGTTAAGAAATATTGGCAAATGAGTACCTAAATCTTTTTTGATAAGCCCACACAACTACACACGAGCGACTGAATGGGCAAAGTAGAGAACAATATTACAAACCAACAAAATAAAAAAATATGTGGTTTTATTTAGTAGTAAACAAGCTGATACGAACAAAACATTTCATTCCCACGCATCAACCAAAATAAAAAAAACCGGCCAAGTGCGAGTCGTACTCACGCACCGAGGGTTCCGTAAAAACAGCTACATTACCCAACATAATTAGATAAAAATACTGACGTTCATAAACAATGAAAACACCGAACATTGCTCTAACGAAAATATAATTTTTTAGTTTTCCAGCTACATTTTTTTAAGTTGGACGACTATTACTCGTAAAGTTGTAAAGCCTACTTAGCGACGAAAGTTTTACTTTTAATTTTGTGGTATTTACTACAGCTGTGTTTTTTTTCACATATCTAAAAGCAGCAATTAAGAAAACAAAAATTGTTTTCTTCATTTTACCACTTTGTCGGCATGATTAATATGTATATCCATGCCAAATTATAGCTTTCTAGTACTAAGAGTCTCTGAGCTAAGCTACATACGTACAAACAGATGGACATGGCGAGATTACAAGGGTTCCTTGTTGACTACGGAACCCTAAAAACAAACCTAAACTCACATGGAATGGGGTTTCCAGATGATTTGTAACATGGTTATTTACCAATTAAATTAACACATCAAATTGTCTATGAAAGCTTGTGATATTTTAAATAGGTACCTCGTTACAGAACTTCTACCGAAAAGAAGATTAATACACTTACAAAGCTAAGCTTTAATAAGATCAGATTATACTCCCACCACGCGGTTGCGTCCCACTGAGCCGATGTCAAGCCGGCGCAGGAAACACGATAAATCAACTGTCACCGCGATATATTGCTTGCTTGCTTTGCATTAGTTTATGGCCCTATTCGTAAAGATAGTAATGTATTGCGAACTGCCGGATTGAGACAATCGCACACGCTATTGACTTCGATCCGCATCAGGGCCCGTGCAAACAATCTGCATTTGGACGGCTAGATGCGTGTAAAATAGAAGTTTAGAGGCGGTTTTACTTATTCTTTTTACATTATTTATTAAATTGAGCTTCTTAATGAAATGGGCATAGGCAACTATGACCTATAAATCGGTAACTATGTGTTGGTAGGGTGTAGAATCTGTAGATAAAATATGTATTAGTGAATGAGGAACTGAACTTATCAAAATCCCCGACTTAAAAAATAAATGTAACGTTACATTACATACACGTTACGTTACGTTACATTTATTTTTGAAGTTGGGGATTTTTTAATTATTTTATCTTTTATCAATTACTTTTTAATCGTCGTGAGTTTTTTCAAAATTTTAGATTTATTTTTAGTTTTAAACTTTTTAGAGAGCATAAATATTATGTACATAACGCGCCGCCCCGGGTGTTGCCGTATTCTTGGGATTTTTTGGCGCTTTTCAGCTAATTATAAAATATATCACTGCAGCGCCCTCTAGTGAGTTACTACCGTAACATCTGTTTAAGAACCCTCACTAATCAACCACAAACTGCATTTCGTTTTGCACAAACAAATGCTTACTGCAGCGCCCCCTGGTGAGTTGTCACTGTAACCTCTATCTAAGAACATGCACCAATCCAACTCAAACCCATAACTGAAAACTGCATCAAGATCGGACTAGTAGTTTTGGAGAAAAATGGCAACATGGATTTGCACAAACAAACATCCTCTCACCCCAAACGCATATACCGTCTCCGCTCCGTCGTGGGTAAAAATGGCACCACGAGATATTGCTTGCTTCGCATTAGTAAAGTTTATATCCTGGTGAGTTGTCACTGTAACCTCTATCTAAGAACATGCACCAATCCAACTCAAACCCATAACTGAAAACTGCATCAAGATCGGACTAGTAGTTTTGGAGAAAAATGGCAACATGGATTTGCACAAACAAACATCCTCTCACCCCAAACGCATATACCGTCTCCGCTCCGTCGTGGGTAAAAATGGCACCACGAGATATTGCTTGCTTCGCATTAGTAAAGTTTATATCCCTATTCGTACAGCCAGCTTTGGACTGCGAACTGCCACCGATTGAGACAATAGCGCACGCTATTCACTTCAATCGGCTTTAGGGTGATCTGCATTAGACTATTAGATAGCTCTAAAATTGAAGTTTGTATGCGGTTTTATTTTATTAACTTTACTACGAAATCATCAATTTATATTAAGCTCCATAATATTATAGAGTAGGAGTATATACTCTTATAAAAATACTGGTTTAAATGATGAGCAAATCAATACTATAAATTGATTAGATAAATTTGTGACCTGATAATTATAATGTAGGCAGCTGTTGGTACAATTTTATAGAATGAGGCTTGTCAAAGATACACCACAATTAAAAAGAAAATCAACTGTCACCACGAGATATTGCTCGCTTGCATTAGTTTATAGCACTATTCCTACTGGCATAATGTATTGCAGAATACCGGATTGTAAGAATAACGTACGCTATTTACTCGATCAGCTTCAGAGCCTGTGAAAAAAATGTTTGATGCAGATGTAGTTTTTTCATTATATTTAAAACCACTTTCAAACTTCCTCTAATACAATAATTTCTCATCACTTTATCCATTCTCTAGATTTTTCCCTTTAACTTGAAGGGCATCCGTGGGTCGCAAGTAGTCCCAGTGACCTGCCGCCATTTCATCCATTCTGATTTGATCCAGTGCGTAACGTCTCAATCTACCTCACCATCCCTTTGGACAAGCGACCCTAGGTACCGGCAGTCGGAGCAAATCGGCATGGGCGTTCCAGCGAGAGCTATAGGCACGGAACTGGAGAGACCGCCAAAATCGCTGTTTATATACTTAGGTAATTTATTCGATAGCTATCTAAGGTTTTATGCTTAAAATAATTATGTTATAATGGTTTCCAAGAAACAACAAAAATTAAGGCACCATAACAAACCAAACCATAGCTCATAACAAGTAAAACTAATTATTTTAACGTTACGCTTTCCAGGGACTAAGTATTCAAAGAACTGGCGCATTCATTTAACCCAATGAATACAAAAATGAAACTCTTAATTCTCATTTAAAAAAAGCCGAAACATGGTAGAAAACTGTTGGTTTAAATTGAAAATTAAATTATATTTATTTTTTATTACTTTCACGTCTCCGCAGTTTTGCCATTTAATTTTAATTGACTATGTATATCATTTAAGTTATCTACTTAAAATTCATAATTATATTGTATAGCTTTCGACTGGACACTTTTGTCCCTATCTATACGACCCGAATAGATGGGGGCTTTCGCAGCTGGAACTACGGGTCCGGCTGTTTGGATCAGGGTACGCGGGGTCAGGTAGGCCCTCCACCATTGCAAGCGCAAAGGTGGTACCTGACATTGAGGTTGGACTCGCGGTGGTCTATGTGGTGGTTGCAGAGGAGTGGCATGTTGTCTGCTCGGCTATGTGTGGGCCGAGCGTCATTCCTCGCGCGCAACAAGTGTCTGAAGTTACCGGCCCAAGGCAAAGGGCCACCTGGTGGTCAGACGCGGGGTTCGTGAGTAACCCTCAAGCAAGTGAGCTCCTGTGAGCGAGCTGCATCTCCGGCACTTTCCTGGATAGAAAGAAGAGGACTACCCGTTGGATTAGTTTTCCGGCAACCCAGCTGTAGGCATTGGGTAGATGCGATGATTTGTATTCGAGAGGTGAGCGTGCTTACAGCTCCGGGACCATTCTGGAGAAATGGGAGCCAGCTTCTCTGGCGTCCTTAACGGGGATTGAATCCGCTAGCACCAACTGCGCTGGTGCTGGTGCTTGCACTAGTGCTGGCGTGCTGGGGTGCGTGTGGTGAGCGGCTTTATTGCTCCGGTACCATTCTGGACAAATGGTAGTGAGTAATCACGGTGCAACTCACATTTTCTCTTGAGTACCAGGGGCGAGTGCTCTCGGAGGCGTGACCTACCGAAGATGGTCCCAGACACCTCGTAAGGGGTTGCCTGGTATAGTGTGCCGCTTTCCATAACGTAAGGTTGGTGAAGGAGGCCACTATAGGAAAACTCAGTAGACAAATAGGGTACGTGGACACTTTGGTAGACAACCTGACAACTGACAACCAGATTGTATGTAACCTGCCTGACTCAGTAACTTAAGAGTAAAGTATGAAGTCTTGTGTAGAATAGAATAGAATACAATGGAACGGAATAGAATATAATAGAATCTCTATTCTCTCTTAGAGTAGAGTAGAGTAGAGTTGACTAGAGTAGTCTCCTGGAATGGAATGGAACAGAACCGAATTAATGGTACGGAACAGAACCGAATGAATGGTACGGAATGGAGCGGAACGGAACGGATCGGATTGGTACGGAAAGGAACGGAACGGAATGGAACGTAAAGGAACGGAATGGAACGGTAGGGAACGGATCGGATTGGAAAGGAATGTAACGGATTGGAACTGACTGGACCGGAATGGAACGGAAGAAATCGGATCGGATTTGTACGGAAAGGCCTGGGACGGATCGGAACGGAACGGACTGGCACGGAACTGAACGGAACGGAATAAAATGGAACGGAACGTATCCGGAACGGAACGGTACGGATCGGAATGGTACGTAAAGGCATGGGGCAGAAAGGAACGGAACGGAATGGCATGGGACGGGACGGAATCGAAAGGAATGGAACGGAATGGATCATATTGGAATGGAACGGAACTGAATGGACCGGAATGGAACGTAAAGGAACGGAATGGAACGGAAGGGAACGGATCGGATTGGAAAGGAATGGAACGGAATGGAACTGACTGGACCGGAATTGACCAAAATGCAACGTAATGGAACGGAATGACACGTATTGGACAGCAAAGGAACGAAATGGAACTGAATGGAATGGTACGGAACGGAACGGATCGGATTGCTACGGAAAGGAACGGAAAGGATGGGATTCGTACGGAAAGGCCTGTAACAGAACGGAAAGGTATGGAACGGAATGGAACGGAATGGAACGGAATGGAACGGAATGGAACGGAATGGAACGGAATGGAACGGAATGGAACGCAAAGGAACTGAATAGAGTGTTACGGAACGGATCGGGTCGGATTGGTAAAGACAGGAACGGAAGGCAACGGACAGGAACGGAAAGGAATGGAACGTAAAGGAACGGAATGGAACGGATGGGTTCGGATCGGATTGGTACGGAAAGGCCTTGGACGGGTCGGAACGGAAAGGAACGGAACGGACTGGCACGGAACTGAACGGAACGGAATAAAATGGAACGGAACGTATCGGATTGGTACGGAACGGAACGGTACGGATCGGAATGAAACGTAAAGGAACGGAATGGAAAGGAAGGGAACGGATCGCGTTGGAAAGGAATGGAACTGACTGGACCGGAATGGACCGGAATGGATAGTAATGGAACGGGAATGAAACGTAATGGAACGCAAAGGAACGGAATGGAACTGAATAGAATGGTACGGAACGGGACGGATCGGATTGCTACGGAAAGGAACGGAATGGAACGTAAAGGAACGGAACGGATCGGAATGGTACGGAAAGGCATGGGACCGAACGGAACTGAAAGGCATGGGACGGAACGGAAAGGAACTGAATAAAATGGTACGGAACGGAACGGATCGGATTGCTACGGAAAGGAACTGAACGGAATGGAACGTAAAGGAACGGAATGGAACGTAAAGGAACGGAATGGAACGGAAAGAAACGGATGGGATTCGTACGGCAAGGCCTGTAACGGAACGGAATGGTAAGGAACGGAATGGAACGGAACCGGACGGAACGGAACGGAATGTAACGGGACGGAACGGAATCGAATGGAACGAAATGGACCGCAACGGAACGGAATGGATCGGAATGAAAGTCAAAGTCAAAGCGGCACTTTTGAACGTTAACAAATATCAAGTAATAAAAATTGATTCTACCGTGCATTCGGAAAAGTAGCTTGTTATGGAGAAGAACGCACAAGAAACTCCAGACTAAGTCTTTATAATATTCAAAAATAAGTCTTTATAATATTTACATAAGTACAAACATGAATAAATAAAGAAACATAGGTATAAAGTATTACAAGCACTAAATGGTAAATTCCTTCACTTGATAAATACATGTTCTCACACACTTACAAATATTGCAAACATAGGTAAATTACCTAATTCAACAACAATGGAACAGTGTGCGAGTCAAATTTTTTAAACAAAAAAAGAAGAAAAAAATATAAATGAAAATACAAAGCGTTACTATAATTATAAATACAAATTAACCAGTTTGATTTTGTCTACACTAAAGATTGCCCTATGGAGCAGGACTAGCATGTTTCCAAGCATTTTTGTCAAAAATATATACATCTAATTTGTAATATGCTTGCTTACAAAGTGTGCTTCTAACTATCGTTTTAAATTTTCTTTCATTAAGATTACTTTATTAATTAATTAAGGTTAGACAAGGTAACACAGAATAGAATGAAACACAGAACCCCATGAAAGAAATGTGTACGGTAATCTATAAGATGGTAACTGTACTAAATCGGAATGGACCGGAATGGATTAATGATTAGAATAGAATAGAAAAGGATAGAATAGAACAGAACAGAATAGAATAGAATATAATAGAATAGAATGGAATAGAACAGAATAGAGCAGAATAGAACAGAATAGAGCAGAATAGAACAGAATAGAACAGAATAGAACAGAATAGAGCAGCATAGAACAGAATAGAACAGAATAGAACAGATTAGAACGGAATAGGACAGAATAGAACAGAATAGATCAGAATAGAGCAGAATAGATCAGGATATAACAGAATATAAAAGAATAGAACAGAATAGAACAGAATAGAACAGAATAGAGCAGAATAGAACAGAATAGAACAGTATAGAACAGAATAGAATAGAGCAGAATAGAACAGAATAGAACAGTATAGAACAGAATAGAACAGAATAGAACAGGATAGAACAGAATAAAACAGAATAGAACAGAATAGAACAGAATATAACAGAATAGATCAGAATAGAACAGAATTCAGTTTCAGTTTTTTATTCATTAACAATTTACATTGTGTTGAACATTACATATTAAAAAGAGAAGTAACACATGCAGAAACAACTACCTTAAGCAAATTAATACAATGTCAGCAAAATAATAATACAAAGACACAAAATACATACAATATCTGGTTCATAGCAGGTACAGTGTCAGATAAAAAGTCTAATTTATTATTATCAGGCAAAATCTCAATTACAACGTGAAATATAATGCAAGTATGATGTCAAATTCAATGTCCAATTTTTAGCAAGAATGTCAAAATAAAAAAAAAAAAAAAAAAAAAAAAAAAAAAAAAAAAAAAAAAAAAAAAAAAAAACAGAAATCATTTCGCTAAGGTCTTAGTAATGAGCATAGTATAATTATATAATTTAGAATCATTAAATCTGTTCAACTGCTATTATTTTAAGTGACTACTTTTATCACTAATAAATTCCGATACGGAGTAAAAACATTTTTCCAACAAGAAGGCCTTTAATTTAGTTTTAAAAGAGTGCGAGCTATAAATTAATAATTTTAAATCAGTTGGTAACCTATTAAATAACTCTACTGCTTGGTATCTGGAACAGTGCCTAGCTATGTTAAATTTCGGTGCCATCTTGTGTTTAAATTCTTTCCTTCTTGTGCTTTCTCTTATCTTACGCTCCTCTTGAGATTCATACTCATGAATATTCCTAGCCAAGTAATTCAAGATTACCAATATATACAAACTAGGCACCGTTAAAAAGTCCAATTCTTTAAAGTGCTCTCTACATGAGTCTCTTTGTGAGATCCTGACTATAGTTCGTATGGCTCGTTTCTGTAAAATAAACGCTTTCTCACAGAATGGAGCAGAATAGATCAGAATAGAGCAGAATAGATCAGAATAGAGCCGAATAGATCAGGATATAACAGAATATAAAAGAATAGAACAAAATAGAACAGAATAGAACAGAATAGAGCAGAATAGAACAGAATAGAACAGAATAGAACAGTATAGAATAGAACAGAATAGAACAGAATAGAACAGAATAGAACAGAATAGAACAGAATCGAACAGAATATAACAGAATGGAAAAGAATAGAACAGAATAGAACAGGATAGAACAGAATAGAACAGAATAGAACAGAATAGAACAGAATAGAACAGAATAGAACAGAATAGAACAGAATAGAACAGAATAGAACAGAATAGAACAGAATAGAACAGAATAGAACAGAATAGAACAGAATAGAACAGAATAGAACAGAATAGAACAGAATAGAACAGAATAGAACAGAATAGAACAGAATAGAACAGAATAGAACAGAATAGAACAGAATAGAACAGAATAGAACAGAATAGAACAGAATAGAACAGAATAGAACAGAATAGAACAGAATAGAACAGAATAGAACAGAATAGCACAGAATAGATCAGAATAGAACAGAATAGAACAGAATAGAACAGAATAGAACAGAATAGAACAGAATAGAACAGAATAGAACAGAATAGAACAGAATAAAACAGAATAGAACAGAATAGAACAGAATAGAAAAGAATAAAACAGAATAGAACAGAATAGAACAGAATAGCACAGAACAGAACAGAATCGAACAGAATAAAACAGAATGGAAAAGAATAGAACAGAATAGAACAGAATAGAACAGGATAGAACAGAATAGAACAGAATAGAACAGAATAGAACAGAATAGAACATAATAGAACAGAATAGAACAGAATAGAACAGAATAGAACAGAATAGAACAGAATAGAACAGAATAGAACAGAATAGAACAGAATAGAACAGAATAGAACAGAATAGAACAGAATAGAACAGAATAGAACAGAATAGAACAGAATAGAACAGAATAGAACAGAACAGAACAGAACAGAATAGAACAGAACAGAACAGAATAGAACAGAATAGAACAGAATAAGACAGAATATAACAGAATAGAACAGAATAGAACAGAATAGAACAGAATAGAACAGAATAGAACAGAATAGAACAGAATAGAACAGAATAGAACAGAATAGAACAGAATGGAACAGAATAAGACAGAATAGAACAGAATAGAACAGAATAGAAAAGAATAGAACAGAATAGAACAGAATAGAACAGAATAGAACAGAATAGAACAGAACAGAACAGAATAGAACAGAATAGAACAGAACAGAACAGAATAGAACAGAATAGAACAGAATAGAACAGAATAGAACAGAATAGAACAGAATAGAACAGAATAGAACAGAATAGAAAAGAATAGAACAGAATAGAACAGAATAGAACAGAATAGAACAGAATAGAACAGAATAGAACAGAATAGAACAGAATAGAACAGAATAGAACAGAATAGAACAGAATAGAACAGAATAGAAAAGAGTAGAAAAGAGTAGAACAGAATCGAATAGAATCTAAACCTAATTAAAAAAACAAACTGACTTCCAAAACTAAACTTCATTATTAGTTTTTTTCATAATGACATACTTTGCATTAAGGAGTGCCAGTGGCCGTCTGTGATCTTCATCATCAGTTCCACTTCATCAAATTATACTTTCTTAGTGCAAGTGAATGCATTGTTGATGAAAATACCAAAGTCGCTATATGTATGCCTGTAATATTTGAGGAGTTCCCTCGATTTCTCTAGGATCCCATCATAAGATCCTGACCTGATGACGATAGGACCACTTGGGAAGTAAAAATAAAAGATTCCGACGAATTGAGAACCTCGTCCATTTTTTGAAGTCTGTTAATTTATTTTTACTTATATTAGAATTCATATAGTCAGCTTATTATTTTAACCCGACTGCCGAAGGAGGGTAATGAGTTTATCAGTCTATTTGTGTATGTATATTTGTTCCTATGTGGCGTTCTAGAGACCAAACGCGTTGGCAGATTTTGATGATGCTTACGTCAATAGATTCGTCTTAACCCTGCGAGTGTCACTGGCTACATTAAAATTGGAAAACAGAGAAATTCGGACGGATTTTGGGCGGCATATTGTGGGGACCCAATATTATTTTTCAACCCTATCGTGGTGCTATCAATATAAAGGAGTTATAGAGTTGATTTCAAAAATATATAACACTTATATGTATAAAAGAACAACATTCTAAAAAAAAAAAAAAAAAGTGTTATTAATAAACAGTCAGTCGTAAACTGTTTGCTTCTGCGGGCTCCCTGAGACGTCTTCGTAATTTTGTCCCATCACCACTGAAATTGCGATAGCACAATCTCTTCTTCTCCCTATCCTGGACTATGCTGATGCCAGCTATCTCACTTAAGACCAATTGGACAAGCTTGAGCGACTTCAAAATCTCTGTATCAGATTCATATTTGGCTTGCGCAAGTATTATCACGATTCTGAATTTCGTACTAAGCTCAAATGGCTTCCAATACGCGAATACGCCTTCGCCGGAATGCCCACATACTTTCATTGCTTTATAACGTGCTATTTAATCTTTTTACTCCTTTTTATCTCAAAGAACGGATTCAGTAACACCCGTTTTAGGGATCATCGGAAAAACCAAAATTAAATATTCGTATGCATTCCACTTCCTTTTTTGACAAATCTTTCACGATTCAAGCGGCTCGGTTGTGGAATGTATTTACCAATTGAAATAAGACGTGCTTCATCGTTTAAGAAAATGGTAAAAGAGCATTACCTATCACTATAATTTTTATTCTTCTCCTTTCTCTGTTATATATTTGATATGTATTAGTATATTATATAACATTGTATGTATGTTATTAATTATCTCTAAGTAATATTATTTAAATATGTAATTTTGTACACTGACAGCCCTAAATTCTTCTCCTATTGTACAATCCATCCAAAGGTTATCTGTAAGAGATTGCCCTGTGCGATAAGACCGCCCATTGTACACTTGTTTTTGTGAATGTTTTCCTGTACATATTTTGTGGTGTACAATAAAGTATATAATAAATAAATAAATTAAAAAAGTTAATTCAATGATTCAAAAACCCGACTGCTTAAGAAGCGAACTAAAAAGACAAACAAGAAGAAAATCATGCTGTGCATTTGGAGGATACATCTGGTTTTGGTCAGCCAGCTCACGAATATGTATCCTCCGACTGCACAGCATGATTTTTTCACTGAAAATACAGAAAGCTGTGAAGGCTCCTAGAATACAAAGCAATTTATAGGTTTTAAGTAAAGAACTCCTTTACTGAAAACAAAAAAAAAACAATACCATATTTTCTGAAAGTTCGACTTCTTTTTTCTTGAGAATTTACTGAAAGAACAAGGACGATGAATAATTCTGAAGGGACTTTAATATCGTTTAAATTCTGTATTATTGTATTACAGGTAATGTTGTTATTGATAAAATGTCTTCATTCCATTGCGTTCTTTAGCAGGAAAAAGGGCCTTTCTAAGATCCAAATTTGTTTATTTTACAAATCAGCTTAGGTAGTCAAGTGGCTTTTATTTATTTATTAAAACTTAATGCACAAGTGCAAAGGCGAACTTAATGCGTTAGGCATTTTCTACCAGCCGAACTTAGGGTGGTGCAGAGATTAAATATGGCAGGTGCAACTGAATGAAAACAAATAGAGAAAATAAGTATAAATAAAACACTTTAACACTTTTATCTTTTCTTTTTAGTATATTAAAATATATACTTAGATACATACATACATATAAATGAATTTATTGAGAAAACAAATCAAAACTGTGATGATTCTGCAACCTTCTTGCGAATGTGCTCGCGTGCCTTTTGCAGCTCGTCTTTCCTATTAAATTACTTTTTCAATCTTACTATGCTACTAATGTTATAGACTATTGTGCCAAAGAATTTTAAACTAAAATATACAGATTATTTAAATACTGTAATATTTTGTCAGTCTTTGATAAATTCAGTACGGCAATTATCATGGACACAATCAATAATATTAGCTCCATAACTTTAAACAATAGACCAAAACAGTTACGTGATCCGGATTACTTGCGAAACATATAAACCACCTACAACTGTAAATTTGTATGGCACAAGAACGTGGGAATATATATTACCTGATACTCTGAATAAAATTCCTAGAACTATGCAGTCAAATAATTGTCACTAGCACATGTAAAAAAATATAAAAATATTATATTACTGGTGACATCACATCTTAAGTTTTAAGTGAGTTTAGTTTATGTTTACTGATTTTGGTAACATGTTGTGAGTGAGCTTGCTTCCTCCACTTTGTCACATAAACCCACATAACAGGAAAACGCATAAACCTTTTAAGGTTTTAGACAAGTGATATGCTGTGCAATAAGTTTAAATTGAAGTACTGAAAAAAAAAGGAAAATTTATGAGAATGTTCGTTACTCTTTCATGCAAAAACTACTAAACGGATTTTGTTAAAACTTTATAAAGATACAGTAGGTACAAATTCTAAGCAATTGGAGCCGCGGGTGGCAGCTAGTGCAATTATATAATCAAATTAAGCTCCTCAAATTGTTAGGTAGGGACTCTTCAAAAACAATAGTTTCTTTCACTTTACCATCGATTAAATATGGTAAGTACGTATATATAATCTATACTTCTATACTAATATTATAAAGAGGTAAAGTTTGTGAGTTTGTGAGTTTGTGACGTTGTAAGGGGTAATCTCTGGATCTACTGAACCGATTTTGAAAATTCTTGCACCGGTAGAAAGCTACATTATTCCTGAGTGTCATAGGCTATAAAATATTTTCAGAATAAATAGAGATCGTTTGAAAATTGCAATAATGTAACCCAAGGTAGCAAAATGTTGTCTGTAAAATACATTATTTGGCGTGCGCTGAGAAAACTATTGATGATAGATACAAATTAGTAGGTAGGGTAGGTAGGATAGGCAGAGTAGGCAGGGTAGGCAGAGTAGGCAGGGTAGGCAGGGTAAGCAGAGTAGGCAGGGTAAGCAGAGTAGGCAGGGTAGGCATGGTAAGAAGAGTAGGCAGTGTAGGCAGGGTAGGCAGGGTAGGCAGGGTAGGCAGAGTAGGCAGGGTAGGCAGGGTAAGCAGAGTAGGCAGGGTAAGCAGAGTAGGCAGGGTAGGCAGGGTAGGCAAGATAGGCAGGGTAGGCAGGAAATGCAGGGTAGGCAGGGTAGGCCGGGTAGGCAGGGTAGGCAGGATAGGCAGGGTAGGCAGGAAAGGCAGGGTAGGCAGGGTAGGCCGGGTAGGCAGGGTAGGCAGGGTAAGCAGAGTAGGCAGGGTAGGCAGTGTAGGCAAGATAGGCAGGGTAGGCAGGAAAGGCAGGGTAGGCTGGAAAGGCCTTGCATCGCCAGGATTTGCGTCGCAGGTATAAATAATACATATTGTTTAACGGACAACGAGTAACGCGGCCCAGGGGTCCTGATAAATGGATAGTGTGCATTATCTATACTTCTATACTAATACTAATATACTAATATACTAATAATATTATAAAGAGGTAAAGTTTGTGAGTTTGTGAGTTTGTGACGTTGTAAGGGGTAATCTCTGGATCTACTGAACCGATTTTGAAAATTCTTGCACCGGTAGAAAGCTACATTATTCCTGAGTGTCATAGGCAATAAAATATTTCCAAAATAAATAGAGATCCTTATGAAAATTGCAATAATGTAACCCAAGGTAGCAAAATGTTGTCTGTAAAATACATTATTTGGCGTGCGCTGAGAAAACTATTGATGATAGATACAAATTAGTAGGTAGCGTAGGTAGGATAGGCAGAGTAGGCAGGGTAGGCAGGGTAGGCATGGTAAGCAGAGTAGGCAGTGTAGGCAGGGCAGGCAGGGTAGGCAGGGTAGGCAGGATAGGTAGGGTAGGCATAGTAGGCAGGATAGGCAGGATAGGCAGGGTAGGCAGGGTAGGCAGGAAAGGCAGGGTATGCAGGGTAGGCAGGAAAGTCAGGGTAGGCAGGGTAGCCAGGGTAGGGGCAGGGTAGGCAGGGTAGGTAGGGTAGGCAGGGTAGGCTGGGTAGGCTGGGTAGGCAGGGTAGGCAGGGTAGCCAGGGGTAGGCAGGATAGACAGGGTAGGAAGGGTAGGCAGGGTAGGTAGGGTAGGCAGGGTAGGCAGGTTAGGCAGGTTAGGCTGGGTAGGCAAGGCAGGCATGGTAAGCAGAGTAGGCAGGGTAGGCAGGAAAGGCAGGGTCGGCAGTGTAGGCAGGGTAGGCAGAGTAGGCAGGATAGGCAGGGTAGGCAGGAAAGGCAGGGTAGGCAGGGTAGGCCGGGTAGGCCGGGTAGGCAGGGTAGGCAGGTTAGGCAGGGTAAGCAGAGTAGGCAGGGTAGGCAGGGTAGGCAAGATAGGCAGGGTAGGCAGGAAAGGCAGGAAAGGCAGGGATGGCAGGGTAGGCAGGGTAGGCAGGGTAGGCAGGGTAGGCTGGGTTGGCAGGATAGGCAGGGTAGGCAGGATAGGCAGGGTAGGCAGGAAAGGCAGGGTAGGCAGGATAGGTAGGGTAGGCAGGGTAGGCTGGGTGGGCAGGGTAAGCAGAGTAGGCAGGGTAGGCATGGTAGGCAAGATACGCAGGGTAGGCAGGGTAGGCAGGAAAGGCAGGGTAGGCAGGATAGGTAGGGTAGGCAGGGTAGGCTGGTTAGGCAGGGTAGGCAGTGTAGGCATGGTGAGCAGAGTAGGCAGGGTAGGCAGGGTAGGCAGGGTAGGCAGGGTAGGCAGGGTAGGCAGGGTAGGCAGGGTAGGCAGGGTAGGCAGGGCAGGCAGGGTAGGCAGGGTAGGCAGGATAGGCAGGGTAGGCATAGTAGGCAGGATAGGCAGGGCAGGCAGGGTAGGCAGGAAAGGCAGGGTAGGCAGGGTAGGCAGGAAAGTCAGGGTAGGCAGGGTAGCCAGGGTAGGGGCAGGGTAGGCAGGGTAGGTAGGGTAGGTAGGGTAGGCTGGGTAGCCTGGGTAGGCAGGGTAGGCAGGGTAGGCAGGTTAGGCAGGTTAGGCAGGGTAGGCAGGGTAGGCAGTGCAGGCAGGGTTGGCAGGGTAGCCAGGGAAGGCAGGGTAGGGGCAGGGCAGGCAGGGTAGGCAGGGTAGGCATGTAGGCAGGATAGGCAAGGTAGGCAGGGTAGGCAGGGTAGCCAGGGTAGGTAAGCAGTTTACGGGAGCGAAGCCCCGAGGGTCAGCTAGTTAAGTTTTAAAACTAACAAGGTTTTCAATGACAAGACCACTGACCTACAAAATATCAAGCAACTACCTACCTAATCAATACGTATACAGGATGTAACGAAAATGTGTGTTCATATTTTAGGAACTACTTAAGCCCATGAAACTGGACAACGTTCGCAATTGAACTCATAGACAATACGAACTCGTGCGTCGAGGGTTCCGTACCTACCCATTATACCACCATAATAAAATTGGTATCATTTTTATTGGTGGCTAAGTTTTAAAGATATGGGCGAATTTCGATTTTCGCGAAAACTTGTAAGCACCAAAATTTACCTTAATTTTCAACTGTTTTAATTTATTGTAATTTTTCCTTTATTTGGGCTGTAAGACCTTACTTTTTGCCAAATTTCGTGATTCTAGCTCAACGGGTTCACGTTGCGCAGCGTAGTTTTGGGTCGAAAACCTATATGGTAGTTCTACCATATATCCATAGGGTACTTCCGGTTGACCTAAAATTGACAATTTTGTTTAAAAACAAGGTCTTACAGCACAAATAGAGGCAAAATTAAGAAAAATTTAAAAGTTGAAAGTTATGGTAAATTTTGGTACATACAAGTTTTCGCGAAAATCTAAATTTGGCCATATCTTTTTATCATGTTGACTCAGGACCTTGATTTTAATACACCTAATAGGGACAATAGACCTCAGTATCTGGTAGAAAGTTCAACTTGCTAGGCCCAACCGTTCCTGAGCAAATTGGTGGTGATATACGGAGAGATGACAAAAGAGTGATCTTATTAGGGTTCCTTTTTTTTCTTTCGAGGTACGTAACCCTAAAATGGGTTTACCATAAATATTAATCAACAGCTGATCAAAATTAGTATGGAAGGCACAATTTTTTTTTGAGACCAATTCTCTATGACTTCCTTGAAGAAAGTTGTTCATTTCAAGGGCAGAAGCGGTATTTAAAACATGAACTCTTATACAGCCTATATTCATGAATTGCCTAGTCAAATCATAATGTAGGTGGCGCGTCTCTAGATAATATTATTGAATGAGGCTTTGAAGCCGTATCAAAGTTGAAATAAAATATACCAGTCACGAGAGCTCTCATAATATTTATGCAATCTTTTTCAAATTTAGGAAACTTTCGAAGTCTATAGATAACATAGCTTACTACGAAATTGATTTTATACCAACATCATATTTCATCACCACTGCTATCAAAACGGTGAAGGAAAACACCTTGCAAAAAACATGTACCATCCGCCAAACCGCACTGCCCCGCGTGGTGGATTACGGCCCATTCCCAATCACAGAGAGAAGGCCCAGGCAAGGTGTCCCAGCAGTGCGAACATTAAAAAGTATACGATGAATATCACACCTGTATTATTCGAAGGGTAAGGTAGAGGTCCACTTAAAGTAGACTCAGATTTCACCAGCTACGTTTAAATCCTATGTTATAGGGGGCGATATAGGCGATATATATTCCAAAATATAATATTGACTTTACCTTCACTTTATATTTTGGAATATATTTTTGATACTATTGCCACTAACCGGGCATACATTTGCATGAATATTAATGGGTCCTAACATTGCGAGCTGTTATATTTGATTTAGCATTAATATTAATCGTTCCTAACATTGTGAGCTGTTTCCATATATTTGATTCCAATATTACCTTAGGATTTAATGAATTTTTATGCTTAGTGCTAGGCAACTGGGCTAATCCCAGTTGTAAACGACCCGTTGTGCCTATTGACCTTGTTTGTTCTGTCTCTTGCTTGGTATGGAGGAAAGTGGTCATTTTTATGTTTTCCTACTCCTCCGTTAGTCTTTTCTGATCTATTTCGTTGCGGGATCCAAGACAGTTAAATTTATTCTCCGGGACTTCGTCGAGCGGCATTGCTTCGGCACTTTTCTGTGGATTCTTGCTTTCAGAAGTTGCAGTGGTTTGGGAATAATGGGGTGGTATTAGTCCCAAAAAAAATACTGGGCATAAATCCATACTCCGGACTGCTACTGAGAATTTCACCCGACCCGGGCATCAAACTCAGAACCTCAAGTTCAGCAGCAGCGCTTCGACCACTAGACAAACGAGGCAGTTTTATATATAGTCTGCACAAACTAATAATAAAAAAGATTCAATAAAAAATCTTTTTTTAAACAAGATTTTTCGTATTCTTCTCAGCAAACCCTTTCATTTAATACCCATATCATGGCAGTGCACAAAAAATAAATAGTCCGCCATCTTGGGCCGTCCGCCATATTGCATTTAGAATGACGTCACTTAGCTAACCATGCATTGTCATCCAAACTAAACGTGTATGCAAAATTTCAACGTAATCGGTGGAGGTTAACTGCTTTAAAATTCAGTTGCAAGATTTTACCCGAACACACATACATACTTACATTGCAAGTTAAATAAAAGCATGTAAAACAATTAGCTTCCAGCTTACACAGGCATCTTATCTTACTAATCTACACCAATATTGTAATGAAGTAAGATTTGTTTGTAAGTTTGTTTGTAATGGAGAAACTCAAAAATAACTTAACCGATATCAAAAATTCTTTCACCAGTAGAAAGCTACATTATTCCTGAGTGACATAAACTATTTTTGTATCCAGAAAAAGGGTTCAGTGGGGTCGGCCACGGGAGCGAAGCCGTGGAGAAAAGCTAGTCTTATTTTTTAATAATATTATAAATGCGAAAGTTTGGATGTAAATTTTTGTAACTCAATCACGCCAGAACGGCTGAACGTATCTGGATGAAATTTGGCACAGACATAGATTGTAGTCAAGAATAGCACTAAAATACTTTCTATGTCGGGAATACCCTCGGGATAATTTTCGAAGCTAGTCCATTACATGTTACCAATACATACTCAGTACAGTACATAAACAGTACTCTAACAAACTAAATCTGCTTTAAACAAAACACTGCTCTTTAATTCATAAATTTTTCATCTGAATGTTGGAAGCTGGTTTTCATCTGGAAAAGGGAAAAAATAAAAATAGCTAAAATGAAAATGCGGTAACACGATTCCATTATGTTATAAATTGCAGTACATACCCACGCTCGGACCACCCGTGACGAATTTAATAAGAGCTCAAACAAAAGCGACATCGCTAGCAGTCTTGCCATAAATTATGAACAGTTTAGCTACTTTAATTACCATTTTTAATGCGGCAACATCGGCGTTATGACGACGATGTATTATTTCTAACGCTTATACTGCGGTTCTCAAGTTCAGGCGGAATCCGAGAGCGTTAAATAAAATTAATTAACGCAATAATTACGGCTATTTCCGCCTGAGAGGGTCGATTAAGGTATCATTTTTTATTGTCTTTATTAACTTGGGTTTCAACTGAAGTATCTCGTTGTATAAAATATATATTATTTAAAGATAACCTAATTATGTTATACATACAGATCTATATTTACACAGATTAAGGCTAATTCGTAGGAATAATCCTAATTAGTACTGATTTCGTGTCCCAAAAAAGTACGAAGAGGAAAAATAAAAAGAGACGTAGTAGTGTCTTATAATGAAAAAACCGGCCAAGTGCGAGTCGGACTCGCGCACAAAGGGTTCCGTACCATTATCGCAATAAACGGCAAAAAAATCACGTTTGTTGTATGGGAGCCCCACTTAAATATTTATTTTATTCTGTTTTCAGTATTTGTTGTTATAGCGGCAACAGAAATACACTATCGGTGAAAATTTCAACTGTCTAGCTATCACGATTCATGAGATACAGCCTGGTGACAGACAGACAGCCGGACCGCGGAGTCTTAGTAATAGGGTCCCGTTTTTACCCTTTGGGTACGAAACCCTAAAAACGTGTTAGACACAATTTCAATTTTAAAATTATTATGTCGCCAAAAAAACAAAAGAAAGCTGAGCGACAAAAAAAAACAAGTTTGAGAACTACTGTCGCATACGCAACATTAATAATCACTGTCGGAAACAGTGTGAGGCGATCCTCATAAACCACGCTGATCATGCAGTAAAACGTTCACTTTATTATCGTCATATTTTCGTAGAGCCACGAGCCATGAGCCACTAATAGCCTATCGATCCGGCTAATGCTCGCGGTTACGTTGATTAATATTTAAACTTAATAATATATTGTACATTATGAGGCACTTCCCTTGATAAGAGACCATCGGGCTGAAAAACTAATCAGTTTTGACCTACTTTGTCGCTCCTTTTTAACAGACTTCGCAAAAAGGAGGAGGTTTTCAATTCGACTGTATTTTTTTTTCCTCAGATCTTTTTATTGGGTGAACCGATTTTGATGATTCTTTTTTTATTTGAACGCTGATGTGGTCATGTGGTCCCATTTAATTCTCATCAAGATCTGATGAAGAACTTCGGAGATATACATCAGAACTCTTCAATAAATGACGGCAAATCACTCGGGTTAGCTGCAATCGCATGTCTGTTTATTGTTTACACCATTTCATAACATAACATCACACTGGTTCGCTCTAAAGGCTTACGCAGGTGTAAACAGTTCACCCTGGTATACTCTCATTCCACAGTTTTGTTTGAGTTTAATGTTATTGGGTTAATCTATTCTGGCTTCACTTTGGGCATTATAGGTAGCTAAGCCGAATTGGTCCATTATGCACCAAAACTAAAAAGTGAAAAATAAAAAACTTTTTTACAAAAATTACAACCGACTTCCAAACAAAAACACAACAAAGTGAAAAATAACTTCAATTTCGGAAGTCGGTGTCAAAAAACGAAGAAACTAAAACAGGAACACCGACTTCCGAAATTGAAGTTATTTTTCACTTTGTAGTGTTTTTGTTTGGAAGTCGGTTGTAATTTTTGTAAAAAAGTTTTTTTTAACAAAATTTTGGGCTAATCAGTTTAGTTTTTTGCCTCGTGTTTTTCGGGGGCATTTGGTATAGGGTTTTTTTCGTACCTTATGAGAATTCTTTGTTTTTCCGGGCAGTAATCAATGACGTATTTCAGATTCTTTAGTGTTATGCGTAGGTCTATTGGATACTTAATTGTAAATGTTTATGTATACTTACGAATAAAGCAAATATAAGAGATAAAAGGCTATTAATATACTACGCAATGAAATCAGCTTAGTGTATTATTATACCGACCCGGGGATGCCCAAATGGTTTACGTACTTATTCTATAAACAGAAAGCTTTATAAAAATATAAGTTAATTGGACTTGTTTACTTAATCCTCTTACCGGGGTTCCCTTGTTTGTTAGGGTACGATTACGTCGTAAAATTCCTTGAGAAAATAGGTAAAATGTTTATAGAACTCAGAAGAAAAATACTTACCCTTCAAAACCAGCTTTAGTGTATGTCATGAAGCTAGGTAGTTCGCTCTTTAGCAGGGCTTATTCTTCAGCTTTTCGTTTCGACGGTACATTTAATTAATTTAGCCCAATAGGAATGGACAGTTGGGACCATTTGGGACACTCCAGGAAGTGGGATATAATCAGGCATAGTTTTATTCTAGCTGATCACCTAGGATATACGGGGATGGGTTCCATAATTGACCACAATTTTAAGTCCTTTTAAAAGGTTTAAGAAGAGCGATGAATGAATTCATCATCATCAGCCTATTAATGTTTCCACTGCTGGGACACAGGCCTCCTCTCAGTAAGAGGGAATGGGCCATAACCCACCACGCGGGCCCAGTGCGGGTTGGTGGATGTCACATGTCTTCGAATTTTTGGTTCTAGGACATGCCGGTTTCCTCACGATGTTATCCTTCACCGTTTCGAGAACAGTGGTGATGAAATAATTTACACAAAGTAAAGCGCCTGCCTGCCTGGGCTTGAAACCACGACTCGCACCTTGTAAGTCACGCCCGATACCACTGGGCCACCACTGCTCTCCATGAATGAATTCAGTTTGACTGTAACTTTGTGGAACCATCCTAAAGATACATATTTACATACCTAACAGAGTAGACCTTGTACTTGTCTGTCAAAATATTATAAAAAACTCTTCCATTATCCTGTTGGGACGGACCGCGTTCCTTCTTATATTATCTTCCTCATATTTTTTAACCTTTTTAGGGAATTTTCCACTCGACGTTAATTAAATGTTTTGTATCTGTATTTTTTTTTTTTTAATATGGTAGATTTGTTTTTATCGGCCAAATAAATAATTGCTGATTAATTTGTTAAAGATTCCACCAGCAAACAAAACTATCCAGTGATAAGTTTTTGTCGTCCATGTCTACCCTTAGTGCGTTTCAAGATACCCATTAGTAAAGCACTTGTCCCACCACCAACGAATAAGCGATTAGCTATCGACTACTTTCTTGTTGAAGAAACGTACAAAAGATATAAGACCCCGTGTCAATAAAAGAGACACATATAGTAATTAATCGCTGGCTGTTCACACTGCCGGCGAGTACTCACCACAAGTTTGTCGCAGCGACAAGAGCTATCAAAGTTATGCTTGCTCGCTTGGCTAGCCGTCATTTCTTCCTACAGTGCGGCCGCCCCGAGCGAGTGGTGCAGGTAATCGCCGCACATACTGGTATTTGCACGATCTACGCGGCCAAAATTATTTTGATGTTTAATTGGTTTCTAAACAACGCAAATAAGAAAAAAATACATATTTACACAACAAAAAATATATATTTTCAAAAATTGAGGTAGGTACGTCGATTACAGGAAAAAAAATTAAAATGCTAAGTTTCTGTGATTTTTTCTTCATCGCTCTCTGATGAATTTTCGATTATATTTGGTTCCGCAGATACGAACATAGCCAAGGTTTCAGGCAAAAATGTGTTTGCTTTCCTTTTTTTTACTGCTCGACAAAAATCACATTATTTACATTTTATTGCTAAAAATCTTTAACCCCCCAAAACTTGATCTATCCGGACGTTTCCGGAGATGATTTTGATAGTAGTTATTAGGCAGATGTTCAAATAATTACCTAAAATTATAACCATAGCCCGATCTATCCCGATACACAAACAAAAACACTAGCAAAGAAAAAATATTGAAAGAAATTACGGTATGGAAATGAGTTTACGTATTATTAAAAAAAAAAAAAGTTTCTTAGTTGATCATAACTTTATTAACGTAGTTTGTAAGTCTCTTACCTGCTCTATAAGAATCCATCACTTTCAATTCGTAAGATCAACTTGAACATATAAAAATTCACTTTCGAAGTTAAGGTTTTAAAAAGCGCCGAGAACAGATACGTACACTAGGTGAAACGGTCAAATTCCGACTGATGCTACGCGTGAGGGGTGTGCGGTAGCAGGTAGATTGAGGGTGGGTATTGTTCTCTGGTTCGTCCTCTGTTCGTGGAACTTGCTTTTGTTAATGTTTTTGTTATTTGGATATTGGGACTTTTGGCCGCGTAGATCGTGCAAATACCAGTATGTGCGCCGTCGCACAAGAACACTCGCTTATAGACGAGTCACAAAACTATCAGAACTACACACTCACTACTTGCTCCTCGCTAACTCGTTTTTAGTTTCTAGCTTTACTTGCTACTCGCTGATCGTCGGCGGTGGGACTAGTGCTTAAAAAGGGCTAGCCAGCATTTACTCCGAAAGAAGACCACAAAGAAAGTAATCGTACAGTTCTATGAAATTAATATAAATCGATATTTTAAAAGCCCACAACAACCACAGGCGAACTTTTATTTTTTTTAGAAGCTACGGGAAACTTTTCAAATATTCAGAAAGAATATTTTTTGTTATGGCCTCCGACGATGTACCAAGTCTTTTATTAGAGCACGTCCGTTTACATTACCGTCACAAAGTTAAAAGCCTGTTTTAAAAACAGGAGTTCACTTTAGAATCTGCGTTAAAAATATGGCTGAAATAATACAGGTAAGTACTTTATGCGTTTTATTTTTGGGTAAAGAATCATTTGACTTTAAAGTATGCGAAAATAGGATGAAAAACATCAAAAGTATGAGTAACTCATTTTTTTAGCTATTAAATGTGTGAAGAATTGGTTGATCTATACAAAATCTGAAAAATATTAGATATGAGTACCTGGTAATTTTCGTTTGTAAAAACAAATATCTCAATTTAAATTTACATACATTCGAGTTGACCATCCAGTAAATACGTTCTAAATAAAACACAGTCGGCATGATCTAAATTAGATAAATGGTACGACTACGCCTGCGTGGTACTTACGTCATGTACCTACCTCTCATTGAACGTTAAAATATTATTCTTTGAAAATACTTGTCTGAGAAAACATATTTCCCTGAGATTCTTGAAAAAATATTCTGTTTTTGCCGTGTGTAGCTTTAATATTTGGAATAGCTGTTATTTTGGCAGTTTGAAAATGTTTATTTAGTAACTTAACTTAATTAACTTTTCATAAGATAATTGTTCAACCCTGAACAGCACAGCTACACGCGCCAAGAACAGCATTACAGCGTCAGCGACATACTTTCGGTCCACGCGCCGGCAAAACCGTCACACCGTCAGCACTAAGAAATAACCTACTAAGATCTTCGCTTCATCGGCTCAATACACATACAACACACATGTGTATTGACCACAAAATTTGTATATAATTAAGTTAATTACTGTAATAAATTAGTCATCAAGCTGGAGTCGAGTTTTATTCATCTCTCCGTTACTCCTCTCACTGTGGCCAAGACACCCTTAGCCTTAAACGATCCTATGAGTCTGTTAGATCGGCAGTGAGAAAACCATTTCCTGTGTACATTGCACGACGTACACAACCCACTATTCCTACCCAAATTCCGTCTGTTACCGTAGGTCTTCTTGTAACAGTCTACCGTCCGTCGCTCAAGAAAGATCGTTTTTATTTTTGCTCCTGTATGTTTTTTCTAAAATAAGTAAAAAGTGTTATTTTACAGACATATTATATACTGTTGCAATTCTGGTGAAGTGAACTTGTGAATGTTAAAAACTGGACTCAATACAACCACGGAGCACAAAGTTATAGGTAAAAACATTTCAAAACTTTTATTTAACGGCCCCGAACCCGGACCTACCTCAACCCGCCGAGCGCTCGATATTCCTCGCGCGCTCCGCCACCGCCCCGCCAACGCCTGCGCTACTTGGTGATCCAGTGACTCAACTTTTGTGAGACAAAGTAATACCGCGCACTTAGTTCGCTTGGACTTTGAACTCGCAGTCGTCGACCATTGCGCTGGTATTGTTTGGCGCTCGGTGCGCAGCAAGAAAATAAAATTAACAGTAGAATGCAGCGCAAGCAGCGTTCTCCTCCTCCTGCAGCAGTTGCTAAGCAGACGGTTTTGCAGGGTTCTGAGACAGTGTTAACCCCGACCACCCCTTGTACTGGTAGTACCACAGACGCAATAACTAATGTCTCTGTAAGGTCTAAGCGACCACGACCGAACGATTCGCCCAACAACGACCATCCGTGCGAGGAATCCTCAGAAGATAGCTCAACCAGCCGGGATTCGGTTCCTCAACTCCATAAGCTGGATAAAGTGACCATTTCTGAACTTCGCAAGGAAATGGAATCGGTGTTGACTGTGCATCTACAGGCCTCGCTCAGATCCTACTTCGAGAGTGAATTTTGCGAATTGAAAAAAACTCTGCAAGGGTTAGAGGCATCCGTCGATTTCATGAGTAAGGACTATGATGTTATGAAGACAGAATTAGACCAGAACAAGCAAGTCATGAATCAATTAAAGAAAGAGAATGATGAGCTGAAAACCTGTGTTTCTGACTTGTCTGCAAGAGTCAATACAATGGAACAACATTCTCGCCAGGACAACCTTGAAATAAATGGAATCCCTGAAAATCAAGCCGAAAACCTATTGAGTGCGTTGATTCAACTGGGCAAAACTATCTCATGCAGTATCGAGGCGGACGACGTGTCATCAGCAACTCGCGTAAAAAAACTCGACTTACAGAGTAGCCGTCCACGCTCCATTATCGTCAAACTAAAAAGCACGCGGAAACGGGATGAAGTTTTAGCATCGGTAACCAAATTTAACCGTGCTCATGTTACCAATAAGCTTAATTCGGCACACTTAGGTTACGGTGGCACCAAGCAGCCCGTCTTCGTTTCCGAACATCTGTCTCCTCTGAATAAAGCCATACATGCACAGACTAGAAAAATGGCGCGCGAGAAAGGCTACAAATACGTTTGGGTCCGCGATGGCCGAATATTGGTCCGTAAGGATGATGGAGCACGACCTATCCAGATAAAGTCCCTCCACGCTGTCTCTCTTATGTAACCAAACACCAAAAACCCAGGAGCGCGAACCCGTGAGTAAATCATCAAAATTCACTGTGTACTACCAGAATCTCAGAGGAATGCGGACAAAATTGGGTGAAATTAACATTGCTGTCAATGTCAATAATTATGACATAATTGTGTTGTCGGAGACATGGCTCAATGATAACATCGAGGATGGAGAGCTATTCGACGCCCGCTACAATATCTATAGAAGGGATAGGGCATCCAGCGCACTTGCAGGAAAGGAAGGAGGAGGCGTTCTTATTGCTGTTTCCAAGACATATGATGCCGCGCGGGTTTGTCAGTGGGAAACCTCAGCAGAAGACCTCTGGGTACGCGTGAAGGTGAATGAGGGGAAGAAGATAAACATTTGCGCTATCTACTTACCGCCCCCTGTGACTCAACAGCATCTGGATATGTTTCTCAGTTCGGTAACGAGTGTTAGTGAAGCTACTGGCGAAGAAATTATAGTGGTTGGAGATTTTAATCTCGGCTTCATCGACTGGAACCAGGACCCGAGACAATCCCATGCGACTTCTGCTATCTCGTCTAACTATAATAATAACCTAGGGTACTCGCTTATTGATTTTATGTCTTTAAACAATATGCCACAGTATAATGTTGTTAAAAACACTAATAATAGATCAAATGTTAGACTTAGTGTTTTCAAATTTGCTAAGTGTAGTGGCCAGGAAATCTGCCTCACCTATCTGTAGGGAGGATTGTCACCACCCCCCTTTAGAAATTGATTTTATTTTAAAGACGTATGTGCCACTAAAATATGTGAAATTGACTAAATTCAATTTTAAGGCAGCTGACTACGAACTTATCAATAAAAAGTTAAGCGAAATACACTGGAAAGAACAACTGGAACCGTGTGTAAATGTTGACCTGATGGTAGAGGTCCTATAAGAAACCATTCAAACAATTATAAATGACCATGTTCCTAAAATCAAGAATAAAAGTAAAAACTTTCCCTTATGGTACTCAAAAACTTTAGTAAAAATTCTCAATGAGAAAGAAAAGCTCAGACAACGTTTTAAAAAATACGGTAATCCACGTGATGATCTTGAGTACAGAATGCTCGACGGGAGAGCACGGTCTGCTATTAAGAGTTGTTATAAGAAGTACGTCTACTCTGTTGAAAATAACATCCGGTCGAATCCTAAAGAGTTTTGGTCCTTTATTAAGACAAAAAAATCTAAGTCTGGCTCTATACCTTCCGAAATGACATTTAACGGTACAGTAGCAGCAACAGGTGACGAAATATGCAAACTTTTTGCTAAACAATTTTCGTCAACGTTTTCTGCAAGTAATAACAATGAAAAACCAATAAGTACCCAAATATTTCCTCAATTTATACTCAGTAAACTTGCTTTTACTGAGAGGGAAGTTTTTAAAGCACTAAACCGGATTGATGTTACCAAAGGTTCTGGTCCGGATGGGTTGCCTCCGCTTTTTATTAAAAAATGTGCCCGTAATTTAGCTTATCCTCTCACATTAATTTTTAATAAATCCCTCGAAACGTCAACATTTCCAGCAGAATGGAAAAAAGCGAACGTAGTGCCAATTTTCAAAAAGGGTGATTGCGCAGATGTAAAGAACTACAGACCAATATCAATTTTGTCCATTTTCTCAAAACTATTTGAGTCGATGATTTGCCCTATATTAACATCTCATGTTAAAACACAACTTTCCCCTCAACAGCATGGTTTCTGCAGCAAAAAATCTACTGTCACCAATTTGGTTTCGTATGTGGATGAGATCTGTATGAGCCTTGATTCTGGCCAACAGGTCGATGCTCTATATACTGACCTCAGCAGTGCTTTTGATAAAGTGGACCATGAAATACTGCTGTTAAAACTGCATGCTTTTGGCGTACATGGACCCCTGTTGGAGTGGTTCGGATCATACTTATGCGGGCGAAAACAAAGAGTGGTGGTAAACGGCTATCAATCACCGGAGTATATTGCAACCTCCGGTGTGCCCCAGGGATCCCATACCGGGCCTGTCCTCTTCATTGTGTTTATAAACGACATTGTCAATTGCATCAAACATAGCCAATGCTCCCTGTTTGCAGATGACCTAAAAATATATCGTCAAATAAAAACACAAGAAGACATTGAGCTGCTCCAATCTGACCTAAATTCAGTTCAGGACTGGTGTGTGGTAAATGGGATGAGCTTGAATGCCTTCAAATGTAATCACATTACATTTACGCGGAAAAAGCACCCTCTACCTTCTTCTTACTTCCTCAACGGAACATCACTACAAAAAGTTAAAAACATACGGGATCTAGGGGTAGTGCTTAGTAGCGATCTATCGTTTGCCACGCATATTGATAATGTCATTAAGAAGGCTATGAAAATGGTTGGGTTTATTAATAGAGTCGGCAAGGAATTTAAGGGAACCGCGGCCTTGAAAGTCTTATATAATGCCTTTGTGCGCAGTCTAGTAGAATATGCATCCCCAGTCTGGAACCCTACCTATAATGTCTACATAGACCGTCTTGAGCGCGTTCAAAAAAAAATCACACGTTGCTTGCGGTTTAAAGACCACAAATGCCCTTACAGAGCCGATTACGCAGAAAGGCTAAGTCATTTTAAATTAGAATCATTGAAGCGACGAAGGGCTCTGAATGATTTGTTGATGCTCTATAAAACCGTGAACGGACTAACTTCAACGCCAGGTCTACTTAGCAAAATTAGTCTAGAAGTGCCTCGTTATTCTCACGTCAGGTCCAAGCGCACCACTAGAACATTTGTTATTAAGACGAGTCGCACAAACCTGGGACGCCATGCTCCCCTTAACAGAATGTTCATTCTATACGACAGAGTATGCTCCATCGACAACAGCATTGATGTTTTCTTTGATAGTCTGACAAAACTAAAAACTAAAATCATTGAACTTGATTTGTGAATGTGATCGGCTGCTTGCTCTTACCACTAATTTATACTGTTATATTTTTCCATTGGTTTTTAATGTTTTAATTTTAATAATCTAATTATAATAAATTAATGTATGTGTAATGTTTGTGTCTTCATAATTATTTCAATGATGTAATTTGATAATATTGTATTTTGAATCGTATTGTATACTATTTTATTTTTATAATGCGATATAATTGAGTAATGTAATTGTAATTTAATTAATGTATGTATAATGTGTGTGTCTCAATATTTATTTAAATAATGTAATTCGATGGTATTGTATTTTCAATCGTGTTGGATATTAATGGTATTGTTTAATAATAATTTAATGGACTTTTTACTCAATTTATATTAATAATTTAGCTTTTAGGGTGTCATTGTTCGATTTTAATTTGATCAAAATTTAATTTCATAATTTAATTTTAATTTATTTATTTTTGTTTTAGATTTTTATTTCAATTTGTGTAAACTACTCTGTAAGTGATGTGCATGCCTATAAGTGACTTGCTTACACAGGACCTTTTCTGAATGTTTCATTGTAATATTAATGTGTAAATAAGTCGTTGGTGTGCCTCATCAATAAATAAATAAATAAACAGACTTCCCGCACGTAAAACTAACGTAACCTACGTTTGGTGTGGTTTGTATGATAGGGTAGGGCAGTAGGATAACTAGGGTGCTAGGTAATTATTATAGGTCTAGGTTTGTAGTCAGTGGAGGCTTGGGTATTTCATAGGTACCTGGCTCAATTGGTGCAAACATAGCCACACTGTACGCATTTGGAATAACAGCCGGACTAAGCAGTAAGTCCCGGTGCGTACAATAATATTTATTAATATTTATATATATTTCATTAAGTGTAAATTAAGTGTCCGCACCATAAACTTTATTTTTAATACTGTAGTTGCCGATCTCACAGGCAAACGGTGAAAACGGTTTTGTGGGGCATAGTTCTTAAGTTAAGGTTTTATAAACTAGTACATAGAAAAAAAAAGAAATGGTGGATCCTGTTACAAAAAAGTTTTTAAGTTTAACCGAAGTGGGTAAAGTTGTGGGAACTATGTCAGTGCAATACGCGATAGGGGAAGCGGTTCAACGGTAACTACTATGTTATCTGTGGACGGGCGGCGTGGACGTGAAGCATGACCCGTGATATCCCTTGAGAATTTGGAGCAAGAGTTAACTAGACTGTGGATTTAAATATTAAAAGCGACACAGTACAACATGTACTTTATTCTAGATTCCACAGCCCAATGTAACTAGGTACAGCCTATTTTTAAAATAATGTCTTCTATAAAGTATTTCAAACAGTAGAGCGCTTTCCGGTAAATTATAATTATGAATGTTCAATATATGCTACATTAGTCGTTAGATATTTAGATGTATATGTCAATTAATTGGATAAAAAAAATCGTGCATGTAATATTGTGTAATGATAGGCCTTAACTATAAAAAAATACAGGAATAAAACTGATACCAAAGTATTTTTTCTTAATAAAATTGAAACACTCGTCAATAATGATAGTGAAGATGTCGAATTTATTTCCGTGACTGAACACTCTTGAGTAATTTGAAATTATTCAACTTTTTTAGGTTAATTATACCACAGTTGGAAATTAATGAAATGCCAACATGAAATGAGAAATATTTATTAATCATGATTTCGAAATATTCCGCTTTAATATATAGCTGGGACACAGAAAATTAAATAATACAGTACAGAGAATACAGTATTTAACACGGGGTGATATAAGGCAAAAACATTACTTCAATTATTCACTTCGGAAGCTTCATCTATTTTAGTCCCTTTTCGCTTTTGGGATTTAAGACGAATGGGCTATAAAATATATTGCCATTTACTTTCTAATACTTTATCTAACCCGCACTGGGCCTGCGTGGTGGATTACGGCCCATTCCCTCTCACAGAGAGGAGGCCTGTGTCCCAGCAGTGGGCACATTAAAAAAAGCTTAGGATGATGATGATGACTTTATCCAACGATTTTCGTGAACATTTATTTATTGAATATTGAGCGACAACAAAAGAATATTTTTTTGGGAGTCGGGCCTCTGGCTACAGGCACAACCGTCACTCAACGTAGGTACTATGTTGAGTGACGAGAGGAGCGCTGGCCGGATAGCAAGGCACGCCAGCATTAAAGACATCATACGTCGGGCTCTTGTGACCACCAGGATGCCAGCTGTTTTAGAACCCAATGGCCTGGCACGCGACGATACGAAGAGACCAGACGGGATGACCATAATGCCTTGGAAGGTGAGTAGGCCTTTAGTGTGTGATGCAACATGTATCGACATCCTTGCACCATCCCATCTTCTTAGCACGGTGGGCTATGCTGGGGCGGCTGCTGCTGGTGCAGAAAACCCCAAACGGCGCAAACAAAACAACCTTATTAGAAGTTATATGTTTGAGTCGTTTGGGGTTGAAACATTAGGTCCATGGGATCCGAGTGCGTATCGAGTTTTTCGGGACATTAGCACAAGGCTCTTCGAATCTTCACGTGACCAGAGGGCTGGCCTTTTCTTCGGCCAGAGAATCAGCATTACCATCTAACGGGGCAATGCTGCCAGCGTTCTGGGCACGTTTCCCATTGATATCGATGTGGACGATTTTTTTTATATACAATGAGGCCTTTTCCCTCTCCCCTTTGTATTTGTATACAGGCTGGTTTTTCTTTAGATTTTCAATTTTATATTGCTACCTTAAAGTTCTTAGGTCATCGGATAATATGAAACTTAAAATGCCAATGCATTCCACTACCTTCCTAGACAAATATTTTACTGTCCAGGCCACTCGTCTATGGATTGTATTGCCTGTGACTATAAAGCGCGCGCAATCACTGCCTGTTTTTAAGCGACGTTTGAAGGAGCACTACTTGTCATTGTGATCATAATGTTATATTTTTGTATAAGCTGAATTGGTTTCTTGTCTGTATATTAGTTGTATGTATTTATGTATCTATTATTTTATTTTGTTTAGTTTATATTTTGTATTTAGTTTCTATATTCTTAATAAATTAATTATTTGTTGTAAAATTTGCACCAAGTGCAACCCCATATTGTGTCCAGGCTGTCTCTTTCCATTCTTGGTTGCCTGGAAGAGATCACGGATCGCGATAAGGCCGCCTGTTGTATGTTTGTTTTTGTTATAAGATGTCTATTTGATTAATTTTTAACTTGGTGTACAATAAAGTAAATAATAAATAAATTTATTTGTTACATTCATCATCAGCCTTGTAAAGTTCCCACTGCTGGGACACAGGTATCCTCTCTGTGAGAAAGGTAATGGGTCAAATCCACCACACGGGCCCAGTGTGGTGGATGTCACATGTCTTCGAATTTTTGGTTTTAGGACATGCCGGTTTCCTCACGATGTTTTCCTTCACCGTTTTAAGAGCCACTGGGACACCACTGCTCCACTGCTTTGTTACATTAAATAAATTAAATAATATTTGTAGGATATATAAATAGTTTTTTGTTATATTCGAAAAAAATCTGTTGTTGCCATTACAAAGAATGGTTCATTTAATAAAATGCCTATGCTATTTCACATTTTCTTGAACTATTAAGATTATCCATCAACATAATCCGAAAAAAAGAAATTGCGACTAATACAATAATCCAGTATTATATTATTAAAAGATGTGAAAATGACCAAACGTACATAACTTCGGGCCACCAACGTCTTGAAAAATTCAGCACGGCTTCACTCGAAAATCGAAGAGATAAAATAGATTTTAAACTGTCATGGTCACTAACATTAACATTATAAGCGGGATATTTACCATGTTTACTGTTTGTAGCGAGTTTCCGATATTTCGGTGCTGTTGCAAGCACCATGATCACGGATAAACAGTAAACATGAAACTCACTACATTGTTATTATGGATAAATAGAAACTCGCTACAAACAGTAAACATGGTAAATATCCCGCTTATAATGTTAATGTTAGATAATATCGATTTATTTTTTCTTTTTAAAATACTTCAGATTAAAATAAACTGCCCCCGGTTGTTAATATATATATATAATTCATTTATTTTCAGACACCTTAGTCCATAATATTACATTCATAAGCAGTAAGTTTAATTTTAACCTACAATTATCACAGATTGATTACAGATAAGATTAATTCGCATTTCCTGAACGATCCAGGTTATAATTTAGCACCAGAATCATGTCTGGCTTACTATGAGTCTCATAGATTTGGTGAGGGTGTTTTTTTTCATTTTCATGTACAATAAACAATTAAGAATTATTTATCAAATTATTACAAATCTAATCATGTTATCAATAAAAAAATAAGTATGCTTCTTTTTAATGTTAGTTTATCATTTATCACATTAGTATAGAAACTCACCATTACGACAAAACCCAATTCTAGATAATAGATGCGCTGGTTGCCCATCTATTATCTATATTTTTTTTTATTAAATATTTTTTTTTTGTAGACTCCTGTCCTGTTGAATACAGGCCTGCGGAACACAAGCCAAGAACAACACTGGGGCCCATGAGCAATGCTGTGACTCTTGAATCCTACAAGGTCTATACCCGCGAAACCGCGATACGCGGCAGCGGTAACTAAGGGTTTGTTTTTTGGGTTACCGATTCCCGTACAAGTGGAAAGTGATACAAGTATACACAACTTACAGCTCCAACTTACATTTGTCCCCGTGCTGATCTCCTGGTCTCGTTCAATCCCGTGTCCGGTCGGGGGTTATAGGGGGAATATATATATATAATAAATTTGGGATAACCTACGTGGTCTGGACGAGATTCCCGGCAGACAATCTAGACATGTTCCCGACAAAAATACTTCGCCGCGTGCGAAATACATACACAAACAAATGCACGGGCGATTCACAGCACCACTCGTGGATACGCGAACATAATTTCGAATAACGATTGGTTGGCTATAAACCAATTTCAACAAAATCAAATCAAGACCTACGTTTACGTCTCGCGATATCAATGACAATTTTACCAGTGTTGCCAACTTCAACCCAACCAAAAACTGTCAATATCGATGACAGCCATTTGACACAGTGTTGCATCAAAATAACGAAAAAAAGGACGAAACCTTTATTGGTTTCGAACATCTCCCGCCTCGGACATAAGGATTTATGTCCGCTAATACATGGGCAAGCGTGCTAAGCTTGCCAATGCTCGCTTCAAAACCGAATCTCCGACCAAGAGGAGGTCTTGGTCGGAGATTCTGCAACTTCGGCAACTCTGAGAACTCCGTCAGACCCATAAAATAAATCTACAATGCGTCCAAAAGCGACTGAAGCGAGCTCGGGTGCTTAGGTATCCTGACACCCATGGGTAGATTAGGTTCGAAGGGGTATATTATTACATCTCCTTCATGTTAGGTAACTTTAAACCCTGCAGACAGAAATAGAAGCCTTGAGCAGCGGGGCTCCGTCTATTTTCTTGCTTAAATAGTAATCGTACTTCCCTACGATACAGATTCTATATTAAAATTAATGTCAACATTAAAATAATTTAAAAAGCATACATTTTTATTACCCTGGCCAATATGTGATGGGCATTATTCAGAAAGCCCGGTCAATATAATCATTTTAATAGATTTTTGCAAATTGCATACCCATACTGGGCATTATTGAAATTGTCTGGGCATTATGAATCACCAAAGAATGCCGTATTAATCACTTGATCCATAACCTATATATATGTATAATACCAAGGAAGTATATAAGGACCGTAGCAGGCTTAATTTTATAGTTTCTGCCTACCTCCATTAAAAAAGGATATGTGTTTATGTTGCGAAATAAACTGCTAGTAAAAAAATAGAGTAAGATACACACCTAGTATTGGTGTGAATATAAAGTTGACGTCTGACAGAGATACACACAGAACAGAAAAACGCCTTGCTCTGTTTTGTGGAGATACACATCATATATATGATCAATTCAGACTTCACTTCACAACCTGAACATACATTGTGCTGGCCCAAAATCATAAATTTCCTTTCGACCTGAAAAATGAACCCCATGGTCGTCTGAAAATTTTGGTCGACAATGACGAATTAAAGGCGATTGTGTAAGATCAATCTACGACTTAATTAGCAGCAGCTTTCGACGTTAACATCAAAACAATATTGTTCCATTTGCGTTAAATTGGCAAGGTAACAAAGCTTTAGAAATGGTTGCCCCACGAACTCAATGACAGCCAGCGCGAAGTACGCGTCGAGACGTGTCTTGCACTGCTCAACAGGCACACAAACGAAAGAATTTTTAAGCCGCAGGAGCCGCACGCGCCGCAGTCATCGCATTTTCTCAAGGTCCCGCGCAATCCACGCCGAACGCGCCTATTGCGTCGAACGCGCCGAACGCGCCGTACGCGCCGAACGTGCCGCACGAATTACCAAACGGGATGAGCATTACTGCAGATGTGTACTATGAAAAACTGAACATAATGATGAAGAAGCACGCACGTCTTCAACCAGCTTTGGTCAATCGCTCGTCTCCGCTGCTCCTGTACGACAAACAGCAACCTCATACTGCACAGCAGACGGTCTCCAAGTTACAAGAGCTGGGTTTGGAAGCTCTCCGTCATCCGCCTTGGCCTGGCCTACTTTTGCCAGAATTTGTATAACTTCTTGGCCGGAAAAAAAATCTATACCCGAGAGGCAGTACAAAATACCTTTGAAGAATTCCTGCCTCCCGTTCAACTGATTTCCTCAAGAAGGGCATCAATAAACTGCCACTGCGTTGGCAAATATGCATCGATTGCATGGGTGATTACTTTTATTAATAGAAATAAAAAATATATAAAAAAGAAACCGGCCAAGTGCGAGTCGGACCCGCGCACGTAGGGTTCCGTACCTTTATCGCAAAAAAACGGCAAAAAATCACGTTTGTTGTATGGGAGCCCCCCTTATATATTTATGTTATTCTGTTTTTAGTATTTGTTGTTATAGTGGCAACAGAAATACTTCATCTGTGAAAATTTCAACTATCTAGCTATCACGATTCATGAGATACACCCTGGTGACAGACAGACAGACAGACGGACCGCGGAGTCTTAGTAATTGGGTCCCGTTTTTACCCTTTGGGTACGGAACCCTAAAAATTACGTTAACTTATTTCATAAAAAACGGTAATTTCATAGGTAGACTAGTAATAATAATACATGTATTTCACTTTAAAAGAGAAAAGATTTATCGTGACAGCACAGACGTCATGGACATCAATGAGAATTACATCATGAACAAAATGATTGGGGGAATCAAAGAGAATAAAAAACGGTAGTCGAACCCGCAACACGCAGCCCAGCAGTCAATCGATTAACCACTGCGCCAAACATGCCATCCAGTTTGAGTCTGGGTAATGTTAATCTGAAGTAAACTTGGATCATTAATTGCTTAGATAGGGATCACTTTTATGGCGGTATGGTAGTAACTCAGAAAGTACTGACTTTTAACCTTAGTCGTAATCGTAATACTAAGTTTTATTCTGTATAAAAATACCTATTCCTTCATGAATATCTTATTTCTATTTAGAGATGGGTCCACCATTACTCATTGTCCGTTCCAGCTCAACTGGACACTGAGAAGTGGGTCATTTCCAAGATTTGATTACAGACACTGGGAGTACCGGGACAGGTAAAAGTAAATAAAATATTGTAATAAAAATACGTTATCATAGTTAAATTTTTATTTAAACCGAAATTAAATAAATACACCTTTACAGCAAAAATTCAATATTAGATTTAAATTACCTACATTTATATTTAATTTAAATAATAAATGTGACTGTAAACGGTTGGGTATTACAAACTGGATTAACATGGATTCCAACAGTATATCTTACACTGATTAGAGTTAATTCCGAATATATTGATTATTGCTGAACATAATACCAACCATTTAATATCAACTGTAAATCCAACTACTAAGGTACACAGAGTATAATATTACAAGCGATATCCATCCATACAACAGTGAAGGTTTAACAATGAATATATGTTTATATTAACAACACACATATATTATATAACAGTGGATATATATTAAAATTACGTTGACTTAACCCTAGGTATATTGATATGCAAGGTCAGTGGTGCCCAATTTGATTATATTGCTCCCACTTCCACGATATGTTTTTATGCTGGTTCTTTTTTAAATGTAATTCAACGAATATGACGTTGTTATATGAATATATTTTTAATATATAGAATATTTTTTCATTAAGAATGATTAGCCACATATGACAATAAGCTTTCTGAACGTGATTATAATTAGAGACGTTTTACTTAACGAAGTAAATATTATACTTATAATAATGATAAATATGAAGAACATTTAAATTATAATAAGTTAGAGGTAATTAAGTAGAATATTAATAAAATATCTATCCTTTGAGAAACTTTCAAAAATATATTTGTAATATCTTGCCTACCTAATTAATTTGGTGATCAAGGTATAAAAAATATACGCTTGTAGCACTTGCACATGCAGATGCATGCACTTGTAGTTGTAAAGAAGCGCGATGTTAAAGATACACATATATTCAAAATAGTATCTCAAAGTATAGCTCACGATTCTTAATATTAACTTGCGTCGGATCTTAGAGAAAGCGTTAAAAGACAATAGAACATCTTAATAAAGTGCAACACGACATATAACATCAAAAATGTATACAATGAGATATAAATATATCGAATAAACATGAGACGGTTCACGAAATTCCTTAAATTTAATCAGGTTTCCTCGACTCTGATCATCAGTAAGTTTTAAGTGTACATTTAAGTGCATTACTGGTATATAAAGTGCACTAACCGCTACATGTGTGAACAGTGATAATGATAATAAACATCCAAGCTTTAACATCAATTCTAAGTTAATATAAAAAATGGATAATCAGCAAAATGTATCAATACTATGTAAATTAGGTACAACAGTAGGTACCTAATCTCGCGTCTTACATAATTAACACATTTTTATAAATAGTGCATATAATGTGACGTTTACACATGATACTAGGTATAATGTTATGGTTCTCTAAATTACAATTTGTGGGATAAATTATAAATATTTCGTCATGCAATCCATCATCAAAAATATCGAAAACTCCCGGATTATCACATAAATGTGTTCATGATGACTTTTGTACGTTTTCAATATTTTATTCTGAAGGAATCCAATATAATTATGTCGTATGTCAATCATGAACAAAATTAAAATAAGATACATTATACAAGAATATTGCAACAAGTTTTTTATTAGAGTCCGCTCTATATTTCCCTTCAGCGACTCAAAATAGAAAGTTCTTAAACCCGAGTTGAGATAACTAACCTACTATCAAAGTACGAAATACGAAGGGCACTTGAAATCCGCGTATTCTGCGACAACGCAAAATGTAGGCATTTAAAACTTCGGATTTCGTAATTTCGCAGTAACTCCAGCCTCTATCACATTTCACCAACTTTAGCTGATCAAAAGTTCAGGACTACATCTTTTACTTATACGAATATATTTCGTTTAAACATTGTATATTAAATATTCTTATAATTAGTAATTCAGACTAAAGGATATGTTTTTGGTTACAATAATTTTATCACTTGATAATGATTTAAATACACGTCGTACATTGATCACAGGACTCAGAACATTTCATTTCTTCTTTTTTGATGAGAATATAAGATTTTTTTACTACCGTGAGGTAAGGTGACTACAAAGCAAAGAAAACATGTTCAAAGTCACATTTATTACTCCACTATACTAACGATAAACTTTAACATCAAGTATTAACTCAATATAAAATAATTTACAGCTATAAGGTTAAAAAAATCTGTATCTAAAAACTTATAATTAAATTTTAAAATAAATATAATTTAATGAACTTAGCTAATTAATTAAAAGATTGAACTAATACATAGATTAAATTAATAGTTTTACGAACCAAACTAGGGATCGGTTAAATGCTAGAATCTCCCAAAATATAAACAGCGTTGATTTTACTGAATATCATCTAACACTTATTCACCTACTTAATACTAATTCTACATCAAATAGAACATTTATTTTATGGGCTCTAACTATGTAATATAATATTCAAGATAACATATTCGTACCGTTCCGTAAGCTAGCATAACTGCCTGTAAACGATTCTCAGCGTATATGTATTGAGAAGATTCAACCGACAATCATTTTGATTTGCTATATAATTAGAGATGGTATAAATGTACGTAATGTGAGGTAAAATACTCGTATCTCGAGCCCTCTTACACGTACCGTAGAATAATATCGTAATAGTCAACATTGTAAATACGTAAAAGCTTACTAATAGGTTATATCGTAAGGCAGGGGTAAACGATAAAAAAATATTAGACATTTTCCTTCAAATTCATAGGGAATTGTAAAATTAGAAATCAAATTGTTCATTGCTAAAGATTGTGTAAAAGTTCTAGCTCATTGTGAAATCACATGTTTTGAAAATTGTATTTAAGTTTTTCCTCATGCTAAGAGCATGCTACGACCATAAAGATATGAAACACACCTTCAGTGATACCTACTAATACTAGGATGCCTGGTGTTAGAACGTGTAGTTACCTACAATCTGGTACATTACTATTAGTAAGGCATACCGTAAGAGGTTTTTACTACAATGTAAAAATACTGTACCACTAACTTACCGCTCTTGAAAAACGACCATCTTCACTTACCAAGCTACCGCTCCATATATATTACTAAATTTTGTTTATCAGCCCAACATTGATATGTATCGTAGTTTATTGCACAAATTCATCACGTTACAAGTTTTGAACGGAAAATACAAACGTTGCGAAGAGGTACACATCGAGTCATCCGGCCACAGCTGGCCCGAGGGTACCCTTCACGAGAAATTAAATTAGGATTAACTTATAAAAAAATATGTTATGATTATTCTAGAGCCACCTGGCTGTTGCGACAAAGAGTACGTTGGTCGCGAAGCAGATGTCAAGGCGGGTCGAAGGCGCGCCCGAGGTTCGACCGTACGCTGGTTTCCGTTTGCAGTTCATCTTCTCGAGTGGCATCTTGGCGACGCTGTACTCCCGGTGCTCATTCACCATGGTGCATACAGTGCGCTTCTTCTGCATCATCTCGTCATCCCTGTCCCGCAGGCCCGCGAGCCAGGCTTCGTACCACGCCAACTCGCAGTCACATATCAGAGGGTTATCTGCACGAAAGGGAAGACACTGAATATTCTGGAGTCATATAAATCAAGCACCATTTTGGAACATCTTGATCAGAAACATGTTTTGTCACGCATTTAGCAAGGGTCACAGTCTATAATTTTCAATATCTATATTCTTTCTGTAAACAATTTTTGTTAAACATTATAAATAATACAAACCCATAATATCAACCACTCGAAGCGTATCCAAGATGGGCTCCATGATTTCCTCTGGAATGTGCTGCAGCTTATTGTTCTGCAGATTTAATGTCTCCAAGGAGTTCAAGTTGTCGAAGCCCATAGTCGGCAGTTGGTGGATCCTGTTTCAAGAAAGTTGTTAGATTTAACCGAAGTGGCTAAAGTTGTGGCAACGAAGTCCGTGCAACACGCGATAGGATAAGCGGTTTAGTGCTGATTATTTAATCTGTATGGCTTGGCTTGACAGAGAATCACGATTTATCACTAACAATATCCCTCGACAATTTGGAGCAATAGTTAACTAGTCTGTGGATTTTATAATATTAAAGGCATTTTACCACACACAGCACATATGGTAGATAGGTACAACTGTTTTTTTTATTAAACCAGTAGCATTACCATATATTACAAATAAATTATCTCATGATAAATAATATGCATGTTCCGTATATACTATATTTG
The DNA here is from genome assembly GCA_964057195.1 of Orthosia cruda. Lineage (NCBI taxonomy): Eukaryota > Metazoa > Arthropoda > Insecta > Lepidoptera > Noctuidae > Orthosia > Orthosia cruda. The sequence continues at coordinate 21,036 of CAXKVB010000009.1, read as the reverse complement.
TTGCTCAGATATTTATAACTGGATTTAAAAAAATACATGTTTCGTGCCTGTTATTGTGTAATAATAGGCCTTCCCTATCCTTACAAAAAATACAGGTATGAAACGGACATTAAACTAATTTTTGTTAATGAAACTGAAGTACTCGTCAAAATTATTTCCATAATTGAACAAGCTGAGTAATGTGTTTTTTTGAGGTTATGTATACTACAGTTGGAAATTAATCAAATGCCAACATGATATGAAAAATATTTATTAATTATAAATTCTAAATGTGCCGCTGTAATAAAATTCATGGTTGGGCTTGTATAATCTAAGGTTGGGACATAGAATATTAAATTGTTAAGTACAGAGAATTCAGTATTTAACACGGGTGTTACAAGAAAAACATTACTTGAATTATTTACTCGGTTGTTTCATCTTTTTTTGTCCCTTTACGCGTTTGGGATTTCAGAAGAATGGGCTATAAAATGCCTTTTACTCTGTAATACTTTATCCATGTTTTTCTTGATCATTTATTTATTGAATATTGAGTGACTACTACAAACAATTTATTTTTGGACTTATTCAAAGATTTGTCAGTTGTTTTCCTTACAAATTCTCTTAAATTCTCATATTTTACCGAATGGATTTCAAATTTTCTAGAACTATCAAGTCAACTACCAGTCATCAACATAATCCGAAAGAAAGAAATTGCGATTATTGAAACCCGATATTATCAATAATTGTCAGCTGATCTATTTTTAGAAGTGATGACTTTTAATTGGCTGTCAGTCTCGCGTACTATTTGTTATTCTGTTTGTTTTAGCTATCAGTCGTCCATAATTGATAAATAAATAAATAAAAGTTTTAAAACATAACCAGATATATGGACGTAAACAAACCAAAAACAGTACAAGATTATGTAGTTGGGATAGGGAAAAATACACAGACGATGTCTAACAGATAGAAGAAACTCTATCCAAACCACAAAAAAATTGCGATAGGGTAAGAGCATATTGACGATTGAAACCAACTTACATGTTCTTTTGCATATTCAGGAACGTGATGGAGTCTCCATAACCAGTGAAAGCATCCTCGCTGATGTACGTAATGTTGTTGGAGCGAAGGTCCAAGTGACGCAGACGATGCAGTGGACGAAGTGCTTCCGAAGGGATCTCATGCAGACGGTTGTCCCCAAGGCGCAGGTATTGCAGGTTTTCTACAAAAAGTCGTTCATGAATATAACGCCCATAAAAAAGCAATAAACGAGAAAAACGCAATTCATAAACAAGCTACAAAAAGATAGATTGTAATCCGTAAGCCTCGGAAATATTTAATGTTAAACCCATTTCGTTCTCTCGACTTTATCCGTGTATTTATTCTTTATCTTTATTTAAAAACAACATAAATTTATATTTACCTTCGAGTCCAGCGAAGGCTTTCTCATCAATCCTCTGGATTAAATTGCCTTCCAGCTCCAAAGAATTCAAGAACGTCAGGTGCGAGAATACCTGGGCGGGTACTTCGCGGAGCTGATTGTGAGCCAAGCCTAGAGAATCTAAGTTTCGTAGACCTACAAAACGAAGAACAATATCATTTATATATCGGTCCATGTCAAACATACAATAAACCAGACGTAAAACCTCCCTTATTTACGGGACGCTTACCATAATCAAAAGTGAGTGATGCGGCTCAACCCATGGTGTAATTCAATAGATGCCTTTTACGACACCCATGGGAAGTAACGGGACAGCCTCCTTTCTCAAAGGGCCAGATAACGTCCACCGAGTACAAAGACATTTGACTATGTGGATTGGTTTAAACAGGAAATAAACAAAGAATAAGATAAACTTTACCTGCAAAATCTCCTTCAGTAATAGTAGCGATCCGATTTTCCTGCATTTCAAGTTTTTTCAAATTCTCTAGCAAGGCGAGAGCTTTTTGTGGCACCGCTGTCAAGTCGTTACCGCCAAGATTTAGCCGTTTCAGCTTTCTAAAACAAAGCAATTTTATATTATTTTCCATATGGGTTATTTTTGTGGCACTTAGGTTTTTTGCAATATTGTATCACACGTTTTGGAAGAAAGAGATAAATCTAGAGGAGACTTTTTGTATGACTATTTCTTTTGATTTCAGGTTAGTTGAGTAGAACATAATGAAAACACTCATAGACGGATTGCTAATAATAAATTAATTGTGATGATCTAATCTTTCATCATCATCATTTTATTATTCAGAATCAAAATAATGTCGAATCATTTTGGTAGATATTTATGCTGTCTATCATAGTTTGTATTGCTATATAAATGTAGTTATTGCTATATAAATTAAAACGCTCACCACAATGTTAAATTAAGTGTATGAGATAAAACACATAATTAAACATTTTATATCTAGCAGCATTAATTGTAGATTTAAAGCTCTTATTATTTTAATTTTATTACTGCAATTTTACTTATTGTTCGGTTCATAATATATAAATTTGGTTTATAATATACATCCGCATATACGTTCGTTTTATAATATACAAACACATTCGTAACTAAGAACAAACAGACAAAATTTTAGACAATTCATATTGAACTAGTACTAAAATAGCCATCCATTCTCTATTCTCCATTTCGGCTATTTCTAAAGCAATTTGCGAAAGTTGATCAAATAGGAAATGGATTTTCATTTACAAACTGTGGAATTATCAAACTATAGGTTAGTTTAGCACGGAAAAATGTGCTCCGTAGTAATTGGTTAGCAACATTCGGCAAAATTTTATTTTGCATCAAAACATCTCGAAATTCTTAAACTGAACCAAAATAAATATAATAAACTCACCAAAATACAGTTTATAATATTGAAATCATGATAAATAAGATTTGGTTAGTTAGATCTCGAAAATTTAATCACTGGGTCTCGGTGGGGATCGTTTAACCTAACAGAGTTATTCAAATAAATACCAATTCCATTTTAATGGAACCATTAGTTTTTACCAAAACCAGGACTAATTATAGTATATCTTAACACTAAGTACCATCTCATAGGAACTACCAACTACTGCTTGAATCTACTCGTACATACATACAACTTACTTCTCTAGTCCCTTGAAAGCCTCTCCGTCAACCACAGATATCCTGTTCTCATACAACGTGAGTATCTCCAGTGTGTCCAGGCCCATGAATGCCCTGTTGTGTACCGCTGTCACCTATAAACATGTACTCTTGACATTATCTATATAAGAAACGGGTGATTTTATTTTCACAGGATGGAATGAGGTCAAAAATAAGTGAGTATTTTGTAACATTGAACATTTTGTCTTTATTAAGTAAAACATAAATAATGTATATCAAAGCTAAATCATTTATTTCAACGTAACCATTAAAAGGCACTTTTATTAATGTCAAAATTAATATATAACGCCAAAGATCCATGCTTTTCAAATCGTATCACACACAGCTTTAATTATTTCGACAATATCTAACTCTTCAGTATTTTGCTACAATGTGTGAATATTCATCTGTTTTATCTAGCTGCAACTTTGGTTTCTGTAGAATTGGAAACCAATGCATTGAGCGGCTCCTGCGAATATGACTATATTCGGAGATGACTTGATTGGCATCTATGACATTAGCTACATAGGAGAAAATATGCAATTTTGAAATGACAACCAGGAAACGACTAATATTTGAAATCAATACAAATAATTTTAGTCCTAAGAACAATAAATAGTATTTAGAAGAAAAAACATTTCCAAAAAAATCTTACCTTATTATGGTTCATATTGAGAATGAGCAGATGATTGAGATGTGTGAACGACGAGGTCGGTATTGTCGCCAGACTGTTCTGCGACACGTCAAGTTGCGTTAGCTTGTTACCTAAGGAAGGGGATACTGTCATTATTGAGTCAAAGAGACAGAAGCAGAGACATTTTACTTTCAACGTGTAAGTTTCGAATGTCGAGGTCTCGGCGGGTTCGAATGTATGTGGTACTTATTTCGGGGGGTGGAAATTTGTAACAATTTGGCGGAGGAAAAAGTTTTTGTTAGAGGTGTTACATTAACAAGGGTACTTATTTGCAAATTGGGCTTGACGCCAGAATATTTGTGAATTCTGAATATCACAAATATTCTGTAAACTTCCTTATGTAAAAAAACTAAATTATAGCACTCCTTATTAATAAAATATGTTAACAAGATTTATCAAGTTATAAAACTCAAGAAAGAATGTCTCTTTATATTAAAAATAACGGCATTAAACTAATTAAACAAGTTTGAACAGCAAAATTAGATCATATTCGTACATACCAATAGAACTTAGTGAGGAGTCTTCTATGACAGCCAGACTGCTGTTGTGAACAGTCAAATGACGTATGTCCAGTCCCAGGAATATATACGAGGGCAGTTTGGCCAAGTTGTTGTGTCGCAATTTCAGGTAGAAGATTATCATCGGCTTGGAGCGTAGTGTGTTCATTGCCTGTAAACAAAATTACTTTTAGAACATGGTAATATTGTTTTCAGAGACAAATTCTGTCTTAGTGTTTCAGGGCTCCATGGAGATAACTACTGTTAGGGAACAATACCGGGGAGAGAACTGAATGAAACGGATAATTTTGGTTACACTAGAACAAAATTCTAGAAAATACTTCATTTATATTATTTATAATGACATGACTGTTTTGAATATGTGTTTACAGTTTTACTTTGTGGCAAAGCCTTTGGAACCTAAATCTTATATGACTTTTTACCTTACTTTATAAAATTAAAAAGGAGAAAACTGGCACGATGCCAAACATTTTCTAGCCTGATCAAATAAACATTATTCGAATATGTGACTAGAATTTGAAGAACACCGAAATATTCATCAGCATTACCTATTCTTGTATGCAGCTACTGTCAGGATCCGTATTGCATAGAGTATGCGCATGTGACACATAGCATCTTTGCTAAGGAAAATATGGGTAGAGGGATGTGTAAAGCAAAATTTCAGGTATTGTGTTGTGACGAACTTCAGACAGGTTATGTTCAGCGATAATATTTTTTTATACGAGTATTCTATAGTCTCGCGCTTGACCACTATCCCACCTGATGGTAAGCGACGATGTGGTCGACGGTGAAGCACGCTTGCCTAGACAAAACCTATTCACTCTTGACTTAAAGACCCCTATATTGTAGCTATCGGGCAACACAGACTCCGGCAGAGAATTCCACTCCTTAGCTGTACGCATAATAAAAGTGTTCCCAAAACGTTTTATGCGTATGGGTGGGATGTCGACCACGTACCAATGGCGCATCGCCATATCGATGGTATATTTTATATTTCCATATTTTATCGATGATAAAACGGGCTAGGCGGAATTAGATCATGCACTTTCATCGCACACTCCAAGAAATTTAACCGATAAAAAACCGACAAGTAGGCAACTTGGCGACGATGTTCAAGGCTCTGGAGCTTTGACTTGACCAGTGCTTTATTGCCGATCCGTCCCAGAGATGAGAATAGTACTCCATGCATGATCGAACTTGCGCTTGATACAAATCTATAATTTGGGTCAATAAATAACTGGGCTCTCAGGTTCGAATTTACTCGTCTGCGAATTTACTGAGCAACGCCTTTCTTCTTGATGGTACAGCTGCAGGCGGTGATGGTATTGGTGCCTCTAGTAGAGAGAATAGGATAGGTACCTTCTGTATGTGTTGCTGCTCAGTAAACTCGCAGAGGATGTCTAGGCCGTTCTTCTTGACGGTGCAGCTGCAGGAGGTGATGGTGTTGGTGACTCCAGTAGAGAGCATAGGATAGGTACCTTCTGTATGTGTTGCTGCTCAGTAAACTCGCAGAGGATGTCTAGGCCGTTCTTCTTGACGGTGCAGCTGCAGGAGATGATGGTGTTGGTGTCTCCAGTAGAGAGAATAGGATAGGTACCTTCTGTATGTGTTGCTGCTCAGTAAACTCGCAGAGGATGTCTAGGCCGTTCTTCTTGACGGTGCAGCTGCAGGAGATGATGGTGTTGGTGTCTCCAGTAGAGAGCATAGGATAAGTACCTTCTGTATGTGTTGCTGCTCAGTAAACTCGCAGAGGATGTCCAGGCCGTTCTTCTTGACGGTACAGCTGCAGGGGATGATGTTGTTGGTGCCTCTAGTAGAGAGAATAGGATAGGTACATTCTGTATGTGTTGCTGCTCAGTAAACTCGCAGAGGATGTCTAGGCCGTTTTTCTTGACGGTGCAGCTGCAGGAGGTGATGGTGTTGGTGACTCCAGTAGAGAGCATAGGATAGGTACCTTCTGTATGTGTTGCTGCTCAGTAAACTCGCAGAGGATATCGAGGCCGTTCTTCTTGACGGTGCAGCTGCAGGAGGTGATGGTGTTGGTGACTCCAGTAGAGAGCATAGGATAGGTACCTTCTGTATGTGTTGCTGCTCAGTAAACTCGCAGAGGATATCGAGGCCGTTCTTCTTGACGGTGCAGCTGCAGGAGGTGATGGTGTTGGTGACTCCATTAGAGAGCATAGGATAGGTACCTTCTGTATGTGTTGCTGCTCAGTAAACTCGCAGAGGATATCGAGGCCGTTCTTCTTGACGGTGCAGCTGCAGGGGGTGATGGTGTTGGGCGCGGGACACTGCTGCGCACCCTGGGGGTATGCCGGCCGCGCGCATAGCACCACGCAGCACACCAGCAACCAACGCGGCACCATTGTTTATGATCTGCACAATAATATATGACATTTAAAAAAATAATAACGCAATGAAGGGGAGGTAATTCACAAAACTAATCTACTAACCTATCGTCCAAAATTCTTTGAATTCAAATTGAGGACTGCTACGTATCTATTAAAGCTCCAACAGGAGAAAAAGACAATTCCTTTATTTGTTCATGCAAGAACTTAATAATAAAATTAAAGTGCAGAAGAACCCAAAACAGCCTTTGGTTAGCAGGCAACCCTAAATTATCTTACAAGAAGCTTAAACATTTATGTTAAACACACATTCATGTCATAATGAAATATATTATATCTATCTAATACCTTTAAACGAGCAATTCTTGTATATATATAGATATATATATAATCTGAATCTCGGAAACGGCTCCAACGATTTTCATGAAATTTTGTATGTAGGGCCTTTCAGAGGCAATAGATCGATTTAGCTAAATTTAATTTTTAGAAAACGTCGTTTTCTCTATTTTCACCCGAGCAGAGCTTGGTCGCCCAGGTACTGTAATATAATATCAGGTACACTCGAGTACGACCTTCCCTAAAGTATAAGCTGAAATAATTCATTACCCACTATCTCCTTGCGGGATATTACAGTACAAAGGAAACAAATGACGACGACTGTGGAGGCTCATAACTCGACAAAGTATTATAGTAGCTGACCCTAGCCACCTCGTTAAAAAGACAATTCTGCAACTCTGAATATTTTATAACAATAAATAAAACAGAGAAGCAACATAGACGCCATCACGTTCCCGCCAAAACTCCCAAGCTATAAAATTCCCTAGCTATCTTTTATGAAGTATAGTAAGAGTTGGTAGTTGCTAGGCGTATTAAGAGAAGATTAGAAACGTCTTCTAGCCATCTAAAATTAAGCCAGTTCAGTGATTGTTTAATGAAGGGTAAAACTTGATCTCTAAGGTCGTTTGCGGTAAACTTCAGCTTTAGTAAAGTTTAGGTTGGTAACGTGTTACGTCAAACAAGTTATGGCTAGATTATATCCACGAAACATTACTTAATGCAATGGCTTAACTTGTAAAGCCTGTCCGCATTTATTTCTGTTTATCGTATAGCCCTATTTGTAGAGGCCGTGTTTTTTAAAAGAAATCTTTGAATTGCGTCGTAACGATCTTTGACACCAGTTTAGCGATTTCCTTATAATTAGGTGTACCAAAGCAAATGATTTAGTTACGTTTTGGTTCCTTTAATCTAAACTCAGGAAGACACAGCACTGTAAAGTCTCCCACATGCTGAACCGACAACCTGATGAGCCGGCTGGATGCGAGAAGTGCATTACTGGTTGATACGGTGACGGGGATATGTCCAGAATTCTTTTGGATGCAATGATAATTAAAAATGATAATCCAAAAATAAAGTCATCATCATCATCATTTCAGCCGAAAGACGTCCACTGCTGGACATAGGCCTCCCCCAGGCGTCGCCACATTGACCGATCCCGTGCTTCTCGCATCCAGCGCCTTCCCGCAACCTTAATCAGGTCATCAGTCCACCTAGTGGGAGGCCTTCCAACGTATCGTCTTCCGGTTCGCGGTTGCCATTCCAGAACTTTTCGGCCCCATCGGCCATCCGTTCTGCGAGCAATGTGCCCTGCCCACTGCCACTTAAATTTGGCAATTCTTCGGGCTATGTCGGTAACTTTGGTTCACGCATCACGCAAGGAAATTCCGAGCATAGCCCTCTCCATTGCCCTTTGGGTGACTTTGAGCTTTCTGATAAGGCCCATTGTGAGCGACCACGTCTCGGTCCCATAGGTGATCACTGGCAACACACACTGGTCATAGACTTTTGTCTTGAGACACTGCGGTAAATTGGACGAGAAGATACCACGCAACTTCCCGAACGCCGCCCAGCCGAGTCGGATTCGACGGTTGACCTCTTTCTCGAAATTGGACCTACCCAACTGGACCGTTTGTCCCAGGTAGACATAATCGTCTACAACTTCGAGAGTAGAGTCTCTGACCTTGATAGGAGTGGGTGTTACATGGGCATTCACCATGATCTTGGTTTTGTCCATGTTCATTTTAAGACCCACTCTTTCGGAAGCTCTACTGAGGTCATCGAGCATTTTACTGAGGCTCTCCATGGTCTCAGCCATGACCACTATGTCGTCGGCAAAACGAAGGTGAGTAATGTACTCTTCATTAACGTTAATGCTCAGCCCCCTCCAGCCCAGAATGTTGAAGACATCCTCCAGCGCAGCAGTGAACAGTTTCGGAGAAATGACGTCTCCCTGTCTCACGCCACGATGGAGAAGGATTGGTTTCGAGGTCTGATCCTGAAGACGGACTGACATGGTGGCGTTTTTGTACAAACACTTCAACACCTCAATGTACCGGTAGTCGATCTGGCACCGTTGGAGAGACTGCAGTACAGCCCAAGTCTCTATCGAATCGAAGGCTTTCCCGTAGTCCACAAACGCTAAACAGAGAGGCAGGTTATACTCTTCGGTCTTCTGTATAACCTGCCGCAGCGTATGTATGTGGTCTACGGTGCAAAAGCCTTTTCGGAATCCGGCTTGTTCGGGGGGCTGGAAATCGTCTAACCTGCGCGTGAGACGATTCGTGATGACTCTTGAAAACAACTTGTAGACATGGCTAAGAAGTGAGATGGGCCTATAATTCTTCAACCGGGCATTGTCGCCCTTCTTGAAGAAGAGTACCACCACACCCCTGCACCATGCCTGTGGCGTTTTGCCCTCGAGTATGACGGAATCAAACAGCTTCTGAAGGGTCCTGAGGACCGGTTTTCTACCCGCCTTCAGGAGTTCGGCCGTAATTCCGTCATCACCCGGCGCCTTGTTGTTTTTGAGCTGTTTCAGAGCCATCCTTATCTCGTACAGGCTAACGTCCGGGATATCTTCGGTAGAGTGTCGGGTCAATCTAGCTCTTGGGTCGTTTGCTAGACTCGCAACGGGCTTGCTGATCGATGTGTACAACTGCCCATATAATGTCTCGATCTCCCTGAGAAGCTCCGGTTTGGCGGATACGATCCTGCCATCGTCGGTCTTCAGTTTCGTGAGTTGGCTTTGCCCAATAGCCAGATCCCTTGAAAACACCTTGGAGCCTTTATTTCGCTCGATCGCGTCTTTAATACGCTCGGTATTGAAGCGGCGGAGGTCTTGCGCGTATTTGCACGCCTCATCTGAAGACTGCAGGATCATCTCACGCCTCTCCTTCATAAGCTTGAGGGTATGATCAGAGACCTTTTTGTTTCTATCTGTACGACGGGTCTTGAAAAACTTAGACCCGACTGTATGGACAGCTTCCACGAACCCGTTGCTATATTCATCCACGGAGCTCCCTAGGCACTCGAAACGATTCTGGAGTTCGAGCTGAAAGCTCTCGGGGTTTTGGACCTGGATCTGTGCTGGCCGGAGCGTGGACTTCATCAGTCGAGACCTTTCAAGCTTAATATTAATGTTCAATGTGCCTCTTACCATGCGGTGATCGCTCCCGATTTTTACCGAATTGATCACAGAGAACATTTGCTTCTTGGTTGACATGATGAACTCGATCTCATTTTTTGTTGCACCATCGGGGCTCTGCCAGGTCCACTTCCTGTGTTCACGCTTTTTGAAGAAGGATTTCATCATATAGAGGCCCTCCTTCTCCATAAAACTGGCCACTAGGTGACCCCGGTGGTTCCGTTGTCCAACTCCAAATTGCCCCACTTGCAGCTCATCCTCGTCTCGTTTGCCCAATTTCGCGTTGAAGTCCCCCATGACAACGGTGAAGTGAGTTTTGAAACCATGCATGGCTCTGGAGATATCCTCATACATGGTCTCTACCTCATCGTCGCGGTGTGCCGAGGTTAGGGCGTAGACCTGTATGACCTTCAGCGAATTTCTTGAGGATATTCTGAGTATAAGGTACGCCACCCTGGTCGACACACTCTCGATCTTCACCACGTTGTTCACAAGGGACTTGTGGACGATAAACCCGACACCACCCTGGGACTACCGGTCACCCTCTCGGAAACAGAGCAGGTTACTGGGTTTGAGTATTATCGAGTCCTCCCTCTCTCTTCGGACTTCAGATAACCCTATAATACTCCATCGCAACCTGCTCAATTCCTCCTCGAGTTCGGTGACCTTCTCGTCGGTCCGAAGTGTGCGCGTGTTGTACGTTGCCAGGTCCAGTCGTCGGTGATTGTTGGGGTAGCCGGATTTCGTCCGGAGATTCTTAGCACCCCTTGCCATGCCGTAGCCTCGACCGCTACCGTAGTCGAGGGTAGGCAAGCTGCCGGGTACCAGGGGCCATTTTTTATTTGTGCTATTCATTGGGAGGTTTTGCCATAATTGCCACGCTTGGCAGGAGGGTGGGCGATCGCAGTATGGTTGTTATAGAAGCACAGAGAACGCTGCTGCCCATTCTCTGGTTTGTCCTTTAGTCGCCTCTTACGACACCCACGGGAAGACATGGGATGGTGAAATTCTTTACGTCCGGCACCATACGGAACCTTACCATAAAGTAATCCTTTTATTTTGAGATGTTTCATTGACATAATAACGACCTATCTATTTAATGCAACGTTTACAAAAACTCTCAAAGATAATAATAATAACTTTATTTGTTTTCTCACCACATTATTCATAAATTATTTTACATTGATCAGATTCGACAGTGATAGACAATTCAGGAAAATCTATACTATATAAATGTAATTAAATTATAAAGCTGAAGAGTTTGCTTGTTTGTTTGTTTGTTTGAACGCGCTAATCTCAGGAACTACTGATTGGAATTGAAAAATATTTTTGTGTTGGATAGTCCATTTATCGAGGAAGGCTATTATATAAAATCACGCCACGACCAATAGGAGCAGTATACATGAAAAATGTTGCAAAAACGGGCAAAAAAATCCTTTTTGAGAGCTTATAATTAAGTAAGCGACAACGGAAGAGTTTAAAAATAAACTTTATTTGATCCCAGTTACAGCAAGACAGTAATTACTTAATTCTACAAAATGTTGATCTTATATACTAATCTTATTGCTAACCAATCATCTCTGCTAATGACGCATGTCCTAGATATTATATGCTGACATATAGCTGTTATTCTAATATAATATAATTATTGGCTGATGAAGCTAATATTGGGGGATTGGGGTTCCTTAACTCCTCCCTCCCTAAGAGAGAAATTATCCGAAGGCGTCGCAGATGACTTCGGAGAATTTCGGCAAAAACGAAAAACATTTAATTTGTATGAGATGACGACAATAATTATTATGATAATGATATACTCTAAAATGGTCCATACGCTAATTTCTATTGTCACTATTTGGGTTGTATCGTCACTTTCACTAAATTTGGCACTTTGTAACAATTCTTTCACGTCACTAAAGTCCACGTTTCTTAGGTCGACCTTCTCCGTCCTTGTCTGTATGTCTTGTTGAAGCTCTGGCATCTCGACCAATGGGAGCTTGAAACTGGAAATTGTAGTGTTTGTGGCGGCACCAACAATTACTCCTCCTATTTGCGCCTCGCATTGTTGACTCAGTGTCACGATATAGGTCCCAAAGATGTTGTATTTGCGGATTTCCTCATTGCAGTTTTCGGTAATGATCAGGTTGTCCTCTGTGTAGACCAACCATTGGCTATCCGTTATCTTCTGCACCTTAGGCTTTTCTATCTTGATACGATTCTTTACGCAGCTATTGTAGTTATTCTTCATCAACATAATTTGTTCTATACAGGTCTCGACTGGATTCTGAGCTAAATTACTTTCATCACAAAGAAATCTGTCATTTTCAATTTCAGTACATGAGTTTACCACGGGCATGTATTTCAATCGATTCACCATTAGGTAAGGGTATTTGGGAATAATGGTAAAAGTGTCTGGAGAATGGAAAATAGGAATAGGAATAACCTTATAATAATTATATGTTTCGTTGTCTATTAGAGGGACTTCTAACACAAATACTAATCTATTGTTATTTAAATATGATTTGACTATGATATTACGTTCTAGTTTTATTAAATTACTTTTACTAACTGGATATATTGTCCTAGCATGTTTACTAATTGTTTCTAAACTGCTGTACAGTTCTGTGCTATTTATAATAGACTGGTGCAAAACATTTAGTTTGCTAAAGGCGATTGCGGACTCTATTTCTTGTATGTTCTCATAACAAGTTCGAAAGTTGCTTAAAATTTGGTACATAGTATCTATTATTCGTAGTAACTTGTTAAATTTGAATTCATTTTCAGCTAGTTTTTCTATGCCATTAGTGTGTGAGCCTAATCTTTTAATATTTGAATTTATGATTTCTGAGTCATTGACTAATTTATCGAAAGCTTTTTGCATTGATGACACTTTACGTTCGACTGCATGTTCTCTATTCTGGAGTAAAACGATTTCCTTATCATATTTAATTGCATCGTCTTCATCTAAATTACCAGATATAGCTTTTACAAATGAGCCCAGAGGGTTGAACAAAGCTCGTTTGTTTCTATGATTAAGGGGTAAAATTTGATATAATTTATCTTTAGTAAGTCTTATTAAATACTCGATTTGGTTTTCTATACCTAAAGTTTCATTACTTAATTTGCTTTCTATAATTTTCGATTTCATATTGCTAAAATCGCGAATATTATTATCTATTTGTAAGCTTAAGGATTCTAAATCTAAAATCTTAAATATAGTCCAATAATTATTCTTCTTCACCGCTACTCCCATCTTCAACGACGCTATCCCCGGATTCCGAGTGAAGTTCTGGAGTTCCAACGTGAATCCTGACATCACTAGTACCAGAAGTACTAGGCATGACCTGTGGAGGACGTTTTACATTTTTTATCGCCACTCTAGTTGGTCTTTTATTTAATTCTACAGGCACTATATTACGTTCGGTTTTACCAGTGATTTCGGCTTTTTCATAGCGAGGTTTTTCCTTAGCTTTCCTAGTCCTAGTATTCTTCATGTAAATAGTATCTCCTGTCTTAAGGACTGGTGTTTCTTCACCTCCTTTCTTATCTCTTACCTTAAGTGTATCTGTGTTTAATTTATCTGTTACAAATTCGTATAGTACTTTGAGACGTTTCCTATGATCTAATAATAATTTCTGAGTTAAATTTTTCTCCCTATCGACATTAAATACATTTCCGGCATCGGTATGCCCAAAGACTAGTTCAAAAGGCGTAAAATCTGTCGCTGAGTGTATGGTGTTATTATATGCCATAATAGCATACGTCATAACGGAAGCTGCATCTAAATCGTTTTTTTCATATTTTGCTAATCGGTAAATTTCGATGATAGTAGAATGGAATCTCTCGACTATTGCCATAGAACTGGGATTGTTTGGAGTCCCTATGTGCAATTCTATTTTGTATAGACTTAACATTTCCTTAATTAACATGTTATTAAATTCTGTCCCTGAATCACAACTTATTCTACTGGGCAATCCATAAATACTAAAATATTTAATTAATGCTCTAACTATCTCTGGTGTACTCCTATTAGGTACCTCTATTGCCTGTGCTAATTTACTAAAAGCATCTACAATAGTTAAATAATATTTTCCTTCAATGTATAATAGATCCATAAAAGCTTCTTGGAATGGACTATTCTGAGTTTGGGTTAACTGAATTTGAGGTTTAATGGGCTTTCTATCGTACTTCATTTTTCTACACATTTCGCAGCTGTTAATAACTGTTGTAACTATTTCTTTCATGTTTGGCCACCAATAATATCTCTTAAGTTTAGCTAAAGTTTCCCTAATGCCTCTATGACAGGTTTTCCCGTCGTGGTATTTCATAATAACTTCTTTCTGATCCTCTTCTGACTCTGTCAAATTGATCACTCTTTCTGTACATTCTGTTAACTTAACTGAACCCTTTTTAAACAAGTTAATAACCATGTTTGAAAAAGATTTTCTAAACGATGGATGTTCAAAATAAATATGATATTTATGTTTAGGATCTATATATTCTTTTAGAAAGTCTTTAACTAATTTGTCATTATTTGTTGGTAAGTGAACTTCAAAAATTTTCTGTTTATTATTAGAAATATCCTTTACTGTCAATTTATCTTTAAACCATGAGTGAACTAAAATTTGTCTAGCTTTAGTATCTACAGCTTCATTTAAAATAGGAATACCTTCATGTTCCCTATTTGAAACTGAATTAGCTGTGACGCCATCATCAGAATCCGAAAGTTCTATCGTTTCTATGGGCGTTTCGTCAAATTGCAGCTCTTCATCTATAATTTTTTGTATTCGCTCTTTCCTATCACCTACGTTAACAAATATCGAATCTAAATCGTCGTTAATTGCATTAATTTTAATCCTAGATAAGGCATCTGCATTTGTATTTTGAGGCCCTTTCTTGTACTTAACCTCGTAGTCATATTCCTCTAAGCGTAAACGCCAACGCGTGAGCTTACTGTTGGGTTCTTTTAATGAATACAGCTATGCTAATGGTCTATGGTCTGTAAAGATAATAAATTTATTGCCATATAGATAAGGCCTAAAATGCTTAACTGCCCATATTATGGCTAAAAGCTCCTTCTCAATAGTACTGTATTTTACTTCTGTGTCACTCAGAGTCCTGCTAGCATATGCTACTGGCTTGTCTGAGCCTATTGATCCTTGTGACAATACAGCCCCAATTGCAAAATTCGATGCGTCGGTAGTTAAAATAAAACTTTTACTAAAATCGGGATACTGTAATAAAGGTGCGTTTGTTAAAAGTTTTTTACATGTTTCAAAACATTCCCTATACTCATCATTAATAATTATTTTACGACCTTTCTTTAAACAAGCTGTTAAAGGTCTAGTTATTTTTGCAAAATCTTTGATGAATTTCCTATAATAACCAATGAGTCCTAAAAAGCTTTTTATTTGTGTAACTGTTTCTGGAATAGGATATCTTAAGATTGCATCAATTTTATCATTATTTGGCTTCAATCCTTCACTTGTAATAGTGTGCCCTAAGTAAAGAACTTCCTTTCTAAGAAAATGTGATTTGTCGAGTTGTATTTTTAAATTTGTCGCCCGAAAACGATCAAAAACTGCTCTAAGTTTTTCTACATGCTGAGTCAGCGATTTAGAAAAAATTATGACGTCATCAAGGTATACCAGGCAATGTAAGCCCTGGAGACCTCTTAGAACGTTATCCATAGCCCTCTGAAATGTTGCAGGTGCTGTTTTTAACCCAAACGGCATCCTGTTAAATTCATAATGTCCTGAAGGTGTACTGAAAGCTGTTTTCGCCCTATCTTCTTTCTGGACCTCGATTTGATGGTATCCACTAGCTAAATCTAAGGTAGTAAAATAGGTACTATTGCCTAGCATATCAAATAAATCATTTATGTTGGGCAAAGGGTATTTGTCATCGGTAGTAATTTCATTGAGACGTCTATAATCAACTACCATCCTCCATTTTTGCTGTCCTGATGAATCTAATTTTTTTGGCACTAAATGTACGGGAGCACTCCAGGGGGAGTGTGATTCCTGGATGATATTGTCCCTTAACATTTTATCTACCTGATTCCTAATTTCTTTCGATTGAATGGGAGGTAACCTATGTGCTTTAATATTTATAGGATCTTCATTCCTTGTTCTAATTCTATGTTTTACTTGATTTGTAAACCATAATGGAATATTCTCACAATAAAATATGTCCTTATACTCATTACATAGCCCTTCGATGGTTTTACGTTCCTCAGAATTCATGTGGTCTAACTGTATTTTTTTTAAATTATCTGTTAGCATCCTATCTATTTCTATGTTATTTTCTGTAAAATTAATGTGAACAGATGGGTTCTGCCTGTAAGGTTCGACCGTAAAAGGTTCCTACTTCCTTAAAGCGTTTACGCTTAGAGGAATATGACTACGAGGTTAAGTACAAGAAAGGGCCTCAAAATACAAATGCAGATGCCTTATCTAGGATTAAAATTAATGCAATTAACGACGATTTAGATTCGATATTTGTTAACGTAGGTGATAGGAAAGA
Source organism: Orthosia cruda (assembly GCA_964057195.1). Lineage (NCBI taxonomy): Eukaryota > Metazoa > Arthropoda > Insecta > Lepidoptera > Noctuidae > Orthosia > Orthosia cruda. The sequence goes on along the minus strand of CAXKVB010000009.1, from coordinate 4,393 downwards.
GCGAATACAAAAAATTATAGATGAAGAGCTGCAATTTGACGAAACGCCCATAGAAACGATAGAACTTTCGGATTCTGATGATGGCGTCACAGCTAATTCAGTTTCAAATAGGGAACATGAAGGTATTCCTATTTTAAATGAAGCTGTAGATACTAAAGCTAGACAAATTTTAGTTCACTCATGGTTTAAAGATAAATTGACAGTAAAGGATATTTCTAATAATAAACAGAAAATTTTTGAAGTTCACTTACCAACAAATAATGACAAATTAGTTAAAGACTTTCTAAAAGAATATATAGATCCTAAACATAAATATCATATTTATTTTGAACATCCATCGTTTAGAAAATCTTTTTCAAACATGGTTATTAACTTGTTTAAAAAGGGTTCAGTTAAGTTAACAGAATGTACAGAAAGAGTGATCAATTTGACAGAGTCAGAAGAGGATCAGAAAGAAGTTATTATGAAATACCACGACGGGAAAACCTGTCATAGAGGCATTAGGGAAACTTTAGCTAAACTTAAGAGATATTATTGGTGGCCAAACATGAAAGAAATAGTTACAACAGTTATTAACAGCTGCGAAATGTGTAGAAAAATGAAGTACGATAGAAAGCCCATTAAACCTCAAATTCAGTTAACCCAAACTCAGAATAGTCCATTCCAAGAAGCTTTTATGGATCTATTATACATTGAAGGAAAATATTATTTAACTATTGTAGATGCTTTTAGTAAATTAGCACAGGCAATAGAGGTACCTAATAGGAGTACACCAGAGATAGTTAGAGCATTAATTAAATATTTTAGTATTTATGGATTGCCCAGTAGAATAAGTTGTGATTCAGGGACAGAATTTAATAACATGTTAATTAAGGAAATGTTAAGTCTATACAAAATAGAATTGCACATAGGGACTCCAAACAATCCCAGTTCTATGGCAATAGTCGAGAGATTCCATTCTACTATCATCGAAATTTACCGATTAGCAAAATATGAAAAAAACGATTTAGATGCAGCTTCCGTTATGACGTATGCTATTATGGCATATAATAACACCATACACTCAGCGACAGATTTTACGCCTTTTGAACTAGTCTTTGGGCATACCGATGCCGGAAATGTATTTAATGTCGATAGGGAGAAAAATTTAACTCAGAAATTATTATTAGATCATAGGAAACGTCTCAAAGTACTATACGAATTTGTAACAGATAAATTAAACACAGATACACTTAAGGTAAGAGATAAGAAAGGAGGTGAAGAAACACCAGTCCTTAAGACAGGAGATACTATTTACATGAAGAATACTAGGACTAGGAAAGCTAAGGAAAAACCTCGCTATGAAAAAGCCGAAATCACTGGTAAAACCGAACGTAATATAGTGCCTGTAGAATTAAATAAAAGACCAACTAGAGTGGCGATAAAAAATGTAAAACGTCCTCCACAGGTCATGCCTAGTACTTCTGGTACTAGTGATGTCAGGATTCACGCTGGAACTCCAGAACTTCACTCGGAATCCGGGGATAGCGTCGTTGAAGATGGGAGTAGCGGTGAAGAAGAATAATTATTGGACTATATTTAAGATTTTAGATTTAGAATCCTTAAGCTTACAAATAGATAATAATATTCGCGATTTTAGCAATATGAAATCGAAAATTATAGAAAGCAAATTAAGTAATGAAACTTTAGGTATAGAAAACCAAATCGAGTATTTAATAAGACTTACTAAAGATAAATTATATCAAATTTTACCCCTTAATCATAGAAACAAACGAGCTTTGTTCAACCCTCTGGGCTCATTTGTAAAAGCTATATCTGGTAATTTAGATGAAGACGATGCAATTAAATATGATAAGGAAATCGTTTTACTCCAGAATAGAGAACATGCAGTCGAACGTAAAGTGTCATCAATGCAAAAAGCTTTCGATAAATTAGTCAATGACTCAGAAATCATAAATTCAAATATTAAAAGATTAGGCTCACACACTAATGGCATAGAAAAACTAGCTGAAAATGAATTCAAATTTAACAAGTTACTACGAATAATAGATACTATGTACCAAATTTTAAGCAACTTTCGAACTTGTTATGAGAACATACAAGAAATAGAGTCCGCAATCGCCTTTAGCAAACTAAATGTTTTGCACCAGTCTATTATAAATAGCACAGAACTGTACAGCAGTTTAGAAACAATTAGTAAACATGCTAGGACAATATATCCAGTTAGTAAAAGTAATTTAATAAAACTAGAACGTAATATCATAGTCAAATCATATTTAAATAACAATAGATTAGTATTTGTGTTAGAAGTCCCTCTAATAGACAACGAAACATATAATTATTATAAGGTTATTCCTATTCCTATTTTCCATTCTCCAGACACTTTTACCATTATTCCCAAATACCCTTACCTAATGGTGAATCGATTGAAATACATGCCCGTGGTAAACTCATGTACTGAAATTGAAAATGACAGATTTCTTTGTGATGAAAGTAATTTAGCTCAGAATCCAGTCGAGACCTGTATAGAACAAATTATGTTGATGAAGAATAACTACAATAGCTGCGTAAAGAATCGTATCAAGATAGAAAAGCCTAAGGTGCAGAAGATAACGGATAGCCAATGGTTGGTCTACACAGAGGACAACCTGATCATTACCGAAAACTGCAATGAGGAAATCCGCAAATACAACATCTTTGGGACCTATATCGTGACACTGAGTCAACAATGCGAGGCGCAAATAGGAGGAGTAATTGTTGGTGCCGCCACAAACACTACAATTTCCAGTTTCAAGCTCCCATTGGTCGAGATGCCAGAGCTTCAACAAGACATACAGACAAGGACGGAGAAGGTCGACCTAAGAAACGTGGACTTTAGTGACGTGAAAGAATTGTTACAAAGTGCCAAATTTAGTGAAAGTGACGATACAACCCAAATAGTGACAATAGAAATTAGCGTATGGACCATTTTAGAGTATATCATTATCATAATAATTATTGTCGTCATCTCATACAAATTAAATGTTTTTCGTTTTTGCCGAAATTCTCCGAAGTCATCTGCGACGCCTTCGGATAATTTCTCTCTTAGGGAGGGAGGAGTTAAGGAACCCCAATCCCCCAATATTAGCTTCATCAGCCAATAATTATATTATATTAGAATAACAGCTATATGTCAGCATATAATATCTAGGACATGCGTCATTAGCAGAGATGATTGGTTAGCAATAAGATTAGTATATAAGATCAACATTTTGTAGAATTAAGTAATTACTGTCTTGCTGTAACTGGGATCAAATAAAGTTTATTTTTAAACTCTTCCGTTGTCGCTTACTTAATTATAAGCTCTCAAAAAGGATTTTTTTGCCCGTTTTTGCAACATTTTTCATGTATACTGCTCCTATTGGTCGTGGCGTGATTTTATATAATAGCCTTCCTCGATAAATGGACTATCCAACACAAAAATATTTTTCAATTCCAATCAGTAGTTCCTGAGATTAGCGCGTTCAAACAAACAAACAAACAAGCAAACTCTTCAGCTTTATAATTTAATTACATTTATATAGTATAGATTTTCCTGAATTGTCTATCACTGTCGAATCTGATCAATGTAAAATAATTTATGAATAATGTGGTGAGAAAACAAATAAAGTTATTATTATTATCTTTGAGAGTTTTTGTAAACGTTGCATTAAATAGATAGGTCGTTATTATGTCAATGAAACATCTCAAAATAAAAGGATTACTTTATGGTAAGGTTCCGTATGGTGCCGGACGTAAAGAATTTCACCATCCCATGTCTTCCCGTGGGTGTCGTAAGAGGCGACTAAAGGACAAACCAGAGAATGGGCAGCAGCGTTCTCTGTGCTTCTATAACAACCATACTGCGATCGCCCACCCTCCTGCCAAGCGTGGCAATTATGGCAAAACCTCCCAATGAATAGCACAAATAAAAAATGGCCCCTGGTACCCGGCAGCTTGCCTACCCTCGACTACGGTAGCGGTCGAGGCTACGGCATGGCAAGGGGTGCTAAGAATCTCCGGACGAAATCCGGCTACCCCAACAATCACCGACGACTGGACCTGGCAACGTACAACACGCGCACACTTCGGACCGACGAGAAGGTCACCGAACTCGAGGAGGAATTGAGCAGGTTGCGATGGAGTATTATAGGGTTATCTGAAGTCCGAAGAGAGAGGGAGGACTCGATAATACTCAAACCCAGTAACCTGCTCTGTTTCCGAGAGGGTGACCGGTAGTCCCAGGGTGGTGTCGGGTTTATCGTCCACAAGTCCCTTGTGAACAACGTGGTGAAGATCGAGAGTGTGTCGACCAGGGTGGCGTACCTTATACTCAGAATATCCTCAAGAAATTCGCTGAAGGTCATACAGGTCT
>CAXKVB010000008.1:0-73000 GCA_964057195.1 Orthosia cruda | reverse complement strand
CTTTAAGATAAAAAAAATGTGTTAAATTACTTCAATTTATTCTACCCTATCTATACTAAAATAGACTTTATGGATGATGTATTAGATAACTGATTAGGTCGAAAAGTAGTGTAGAGTTGAATGGACATAAGGCGTATTTTTCTCTGCAATTGTCTGGGTGCATTAACCCATGCTCGTAGGCTTCTTTAAAGACTGCATGGGCTGCAGTGTTTTGCTCTGTAGGGTTCAATCTGCAAACAAATACAAATTGGTTACTGATTATTAAGTAATATATAGGGAAGCGTTCTTCTAGGAAATCATCGACAACATTATCGTTTACCATCAACCGGTCCTTTCTGTAAACATCTGATCGTAGAAACATAGGTGGAGTGATCCTGAAGAGAATTCAGGGCCTGATTTAGAGTTCTGACCGCCCCAAGCTAACTTACAATAAGCGCCCTACACCTGTCCAGCCTGTGCCTGCCCAGCGCACGAATTACATGCAGTTTTTTTATATTACAAATTTTCGCGAATATCTTTTTACGATCCCGATAGTGTAATAAGAGATCGTCAGTAAGACAGACATACAAAGCATACTAGTGCTCATTCCGCGATACTCGCCTAGCGACTTAGAAAAGGTTAGACAAGGCCATGACATGTGGTGCCACCACATGTCATGGAGTAATGCCAACCAAAACCAACAAAAATTTAAATCTATTGGTGTCTTCTTCTTCTTTTCGTGTGAGGTGTGGCCACCTCTGGTGTCAGAGTTAATTAAGCCGCCTTTGGGAACCCTAAAGGCCTCTGACTTGGCTTTTTCAGACTAACATTAACTATATAAGTCTAGGTTGTAAGATAACTTTTCTTACTCACCAGCCAGCTCAGGGGTAGGTATTCTGGATGAGACAATTGCAGGGATGACTTCGCATGAGGGTCGATAGAAGTAAAAGTCTTTATAAGTCTAGGTTGTAAGATAACTTTTCTTACTCACCAGCCAGCTCAGGGGTAGGTATTCTGGATGAGACAATTGCAGGGATGACTTCGCATGAGGGTCGATAGAAGTAAAAGTCTTTATATTTGGTCAACTATTTTATTAATTCCCAGGCATCACTTTTGCATCACAATTTTATATGTATCACACTTACTTGTGGATGGTATATAAACTACCCTTTTAAACTTAGCTTCAGATATGTGATATCACAACCAGCATCATTCCCTATGTGCCGATTGCATCACGTATTTCACCAGCCGAAGTATCATGGGTGTCCGGAGCCTGTTGTTAAATGCTGTGTTGCTTTTCTCAATGCATTTAGTTGACCATGTTTATTTTATTAATAAGTATTTTAATTAATCCTAAGAAGCCCTGTCGATGGGAGAAAATGCGGTATTAGCATCATACAAGCACATGTCTCACAAGCATGAAAATATAGTTCAATTCCACGAATACTCACAGCGCTTGCTGGCACATTATTGCTTTAAATTTGGGGCTGATTCCCTGTCTCGTCCGAGTCATTCAGGTTTTTTTAGTTTCCTTTTCACCAAGCTCTGATTTTTTATTGCCTGTTCGGCATCCATTCGTAATGAAAAAGAAATGTCACTCTCGTCGGCCATAGACATTGAGAATTTTATTGACCCATAGAGATGTCATGTCTATATTTTCTTTAAGTAATTATGTATACCAGAAATTAATAGGCTAGACATGTAGGAGATTGTGTGCTTGTTGAATTATATTAATACACACAATATTTAACGGGTTTCGTAAAGAATTTATAATAATTCCGTCTCGATCCCAGCGCCATCTAGTCCCAAAGTGCCTCAACCACCTAGTGACACACCTAGGTGAAAGAGTCCACTTGAGACACCAGATGTCGCCGGGAGTCGTCGCGGAAATATGTTTGTTACAGTACATCTTACCCCGGTTAAAAAAATTGATTTACAATTTTTTTGAATTGACCACATTTACATACATATTGTGAATCTAGCTTGCTCCCTAACAGAAATTAAGGCAGTCAAAGAAGATCCGATTCGTATTAGAATTAACTACATTAAATTTAAAAGTAAAAACATAGTTCTGTACAATAAAGTTCAAAACTTTAAGAATTTAAAGTTCCTATCAGGTACTCATTGTACCAAATGATGGAACAATGGACATAGATCAACAAAGTAGCAGAAACGAACCTTGATTGCTCTTATCTAACCAACCGTACATACTTAGTAATTGTCCCAAGATAAACTAGTACGGTACAACATACTACCATCTTAGCACAATCGCCAAGCAGTCAGCTACTTGACTAGTCAAGCCCTAATCTAATTTGATTTAGGTTAATGCTTGATTTATTAAGCATTTAAGTTTATTAAATGTTTTAAGAGTCAGGTTACACTCAAAAGAGATTTAACCCTTTATTAACTCTAAGTTTAGACCAATAACTGATCAAGTTAAGTTTTATCAATAACAGAAACACTGCTTATTTAAATCGGCAAGTGTTATAAGTATCAAGTTGTTCATCCAATGTAGACAAGTACCTAATCAAGTTAAGTTTTATCAACAAAAGGCAAGGACACCACCTATCATTCGGGTTAGCGTTATTTACTTGTTTGTTGTTCAAGTGTAGGTAAATGTCTATTAAAGTTGAGATTTATAATTAAAAAACCACCAAGTCTTTGCATTATTGTGTTACTTTCATCCTTCCATATACATACCTAGTTATTAAATTAACGCCGACTTAGAGAAAAAAAAAAAATCCTTATACCCCATCCGCATTCATTCATCCCTCTCTTAATTAAATGTTTGCACGTCTATTGTTAAATTTCGTGCAAACATTGAACTACTAACACAGCAATGATTATTAACTAGGAGTCTTCATATTTCAAAATGTCTTTTATGTGAAATTTACCTAAATCTTTTCCCTGCATGTCTTTTAAACTATACACAACAGGTGAGTGTTTCATTGAAATAACACATCTAAGAAAACGCGGTGCTAATTTAGACGTGAAATGCTTACTAGCATCCGACAAGGTAAATGTCCTCTTGTAGACTATTTGACCAACCTTATATTCCAAAGGTCGTTTTTTTAAATCATAGTGCTTCTTGTTTCTTTCGTGCACAAGCTTTAAGTTTTTACTAACCTCCTTGAAAATCATTTGAAGTTCTTTTAAATTGTCACCATGAATTCTGTGATCTACCATGGTTAGTTCCGAAACTGGCTGTGGTACTTCAGAGTTTTGATGTAATTTTCCATCTACAAACATTTCTCGCCCATGGACGAGAAAGTAAGGTGAAAATTTAGTTGACTCATTAACTGAAGTGTTAAGTGCACACTGAATCTCTGGTATGTGATTGTCCCATTGTTTGTGGTTAGATTTCACATATGAGGCAATCGCATACAGAATGTTTCTGATAGCTCTCTCAGCTTGATTAACCTGGGGATGATATCTTGGATTATAGTAGATATTAGGCACATTATATTTGCACATTAAATCTCTAAATTGCTTTGAAATAAATTGAGGACCATTGTCAACATAGACAAATTTAGGTATTCCATGTACAAGAAACACTTTTTCTTCTAGTATTTTAACTATAGCAGTGCCTGTTGCATTCCGTATAGGAAACAACATAACATACTTGCTAAAGTAGTCAGAACATACTAACAAATTTGTGTTTCTTTTGGTAGACACAGGAAAAGGTCCCAATAAATCGCAACAAATTGCTTCAAATGGTTTATTAACTTGTTTTGGGTTACCCATTAAACCTGGGCGAGATAGGTTTACCGGTTTGTACTCTTTACAAGTTTGACAACTGTTGACATATTTTTCAACGTCTTTAAACATATTTTTCCAAAAACAATGTAACGCTAAACGTTTATGAGTTTTAAATATTCCTAAATGGGCGCCAGTGGGATCATCATGAAATTGTTTTAACAGGGGTCCCACGTTTTCTCTTGGTATTACTTGTTTCCAAGAGAATTGAGAAGTTAGATTATATTTATTTTTTGAATGTCTAAGCAACTTACCATCTTTAAATGCATAATTGGGAAACTTATGTGGATATTTTTCACAGTTTTCTACCATTTTTAAATACCATTTATCTTGAATGTTATCTGATATTTCTATTGATTCTATTTTAATTCTTGAGAGTGCATCCGGTAAAACCATTTCTTTACCCTTTCTATGCTTAATGTCAAAATCAAATTGACTTAAGCGGATACTCCATCGAGCTAAGCGCCCTGAAGGATTTTTTAATTTATAAAACCATTGTAATGATGCATGATCGGTTATAATACTGCATTTTTGGCCCTCAACATACATTCTAAATTGTTCTAGAGCATACAAAACAGCTAGTAACTCACGTTCTGTAGTAGTATAGTTAATCTCATGTTTGTTAAGTAATCTACTACAGAATGCAATTGGATGGTCAAAATCCTCATGTGATTGTGTCAGTACAGCACCAATAGCATATGCTGATGCATCACTTTGTATTGAAAATGGTAAACTAAAGTCTGGACATTTAAGAATTGGAGCTGAAACTAAGCTAGATTTTAGTTTATTAAAAGCTTCTTCAGCTTCATCTGTCCATACAAAATTAATATTTTTGCAGGTTAATTTACTAAGCGGCCTACAAATTCTAGAAAAGTCCTGTATGAAGCGGCGGTACCAACCTGCCATGCCTACAAACCTTTTAACCTCCTTGGGAGTAGTTGGAGTTGGGTAGTTAAGGATTACTTCCACTTTAGAAGGATCCGTACGCAAACCTTGCTTATCAACCATGTAACCAAGATATTTAAGTTCTTTTCTACAAAATTGAGTTTTACTCATGTTAATTGTCAAGTTTGCTTCTGCCAAACGCTGATACACCCTTTCCAACAGCTCAACATGTGTACTAAACTCATTAGAGATACATATAATATCGTCCTGGAAGACAAATACTTTATTATCAAATTCCGGACCAAACAACTTATCCATCAGGCGTTGCATAGTGGCAGATGCTCCTACTAGACCGAATGACATTGTTACATAATGAAACAATCCACGTCTAGGAACTGTGAATGCAGTTTTCTCAGCAGACTTTTCACTATCATATTCAATCTGCCAATATGCAGCACTGAGGTCTATTGATGTTAAATATCTTGCATCTCTAAGACTATCCAGTATTTGATGGATATAAGGCAAAGGATATGCATCAGCTTTGGAAACAGCATTAAGTTTTCGACAATCCAAACAGAGTCTCATGTCACCGTTAGGTCTAGTTACCATAACAACTGGAGAATTCCAAGGTGAGTTGGATGGGATAACCACACCCAACTGTAACATCCTGTCTAGTTCCTTTTCCAAGCTTAACTGTTTAGCTGGAGATAAAGGATAGTACCTTTGCTTAATTGGTGGGGAATCACCAGTGTCTATTTTGTGGGTAATTAATTTTGTCCTACCTAAACCGACTTTTTCTGTATTAATTCTATCAAATTTATCAATAACTTTCTGTAATGTTATTTGTTGTTCAGAAGTTAATGATTCTAAACATTCCAGACCTCGGTCTGTTTCAACCAAATTAATATAGTTGTCAGGTAAACCAAAAACTTTTCCATTATTCAATACACTATCAAGTGTTGTTAAAAATGTTTTACAAAAATCCATGCCAAAAATGATTGAAGTTACAATGTTGGGAACTATGTAGAACTTAATAACTTTGATTTGGTTCAAATATTCAATAGGTAGTTGCATAAACCCTAAACATTTAATTTTTGAACCATCTGCAGTTCTTACATTTTGTCCATTGGGCAATTTAATTAATTTAAATCCATATTTCATAAATAACTTATGTGAATTATTTCCCAAAACTGAACAAACTGCACCAGTGTCCAACATACCATACACTTCTAACTCCAAAATGTTAACCAATAAATGAGGTCTAATGTCATCTGACTTTGCCTGAAAAAGAGCCACACTATCAATATTGTGTGTACAAGATGTTAAGTTAATGACTAAGTCTTTGTGGCTCTTTTTGTTTAGTTTTTTGAACACTTTGGACAGTTCACACTCTTGACCCCTTTTTCACCACACTTGAAACAAACCACCTCCTTTGAAACCTTGCACTGCTTTGTGGAATGGTTGGTGCTATCACACCTAAAACATTTCCTCACTTTAGCTTCAGCAGCAGATGGAGTTTCAAATGCAGCAACAGGATTGCCAGACTTTTGCAAACTAGCACACTTTATTTTAGGTTGGAAATTCTGACTATGTTTTTGTTTTGAGAGGTTAGGTTCTACAAATTGCTCAGCCCTAGCACGGGCTAGTTCCAATTTCTTACCATATAATTGGAGATCCTTGATTGATTTTATGTCAAGCAAAGCCATCTCTTTCATGTACTCTGGTCTGATGTTATGCATTAGGATTTCCAATTGCTCACATTCAGATAGAGGTATTGATAATCTGTTAAACATACCCTGTAAATTGGATAAATAAACTATCATTGACTCATGCTTAGCTTGCGTACGGGAACGTATTTCTTGGGTTAATTTATAATCCAAGTCTGGTATGTCGAAATCTTCACGCAAACAAACAAGCAAATGTCTGTATGATGTAAAGGTATGTTTATTTGATCTAAACCAATCAAGTGCCGATTTCTCTAAAATATCAGTAAAAGCAATCAAAGCACGCTCCTCAGGTATAGCCCTAGCCTGCCTCAATTCCTCTAATCTTTCTATGAAGACCCTAACACATGTAGTACCATCATATTTTAAATTTAGAGTATTTAAGTTAATTGACCTGTCATTTACAAAAACAACCTGTGGTTTTGACACTGGTTCAATCTCTGGTGATGATTCATGCGTAGATTGCATTTCCTCATCATCAGAATCGTCTTGTAATGTGGTAATAATGTTTATTAATTTGTTTTTAAGTTCAAGTAACTCTGGTGACGCATCAGTCACACGAGAAATTCTCATTAAATAGTATTGAGATCGAGCTAATATCCGTCTACTTGTAACAGTATCTCCCGGAGTTAACTCTTTATTTAAGCGAAACAACTCAGCAACAGGTTCCGAACACAACTGTACCTCATCCATCGCAGCTGGTGCAGGATAATCCGCTTGTTTGATGCTGCCTCTTCGATACAGGCTACATAGGGAACGATACTGCTTGCGAATCACATCCCTGGTTGCTTTGACATCTGTTGAAATATTAAAGTGTTTTAGTTCATGAATAATTTCTTCTTTACGAAGATAGTCACTCCATATTGCTTTATGCATGTTGAACAAAACAATTATTGTTCTATATATTTAAATCTAAATAACAGTTACTATAACGTTGTTATATTAGAATGGTTTATAAGTTTAACAAAACATTTACTAGTGAAAAGGTATATAGTTCAAAATAACACATGTGACTATAACCGCACTTTTAAATTTTATATAATGTTAATGTTTTGTTATTTTAAGTTTTAAACTAAGTAATCTTAACGTTAACCTATAGCTTGGTTAAGGTCTTGAGTGTTCAAGTTGTTTGCAGTTACAGAACAAACAGTTATATACTTCCATCAGACCTCATGCGACACGTTGGGCGCCAATTGTAAGATAACTTTTCTTACTCACCAGCCAGCTCAGGGGTAGGTATTCTGGATGAGACAATTGCAGGGATGACTTCGCATGAGGGTCGATAGAAGTAAAAGCCTTTATATTTGGTCAACTATTTTATTAATTCCCAGGCATCACTTTTGCATCACAATTTTATATGTATCACACTTACTTGTGGATGGTATATAAACTACCCTTTTAAACTTAGCTTCAGATATGCGATATCACAACCAGCATCATTCCCTATGTGCCGATTGCATCACGTATTTCACCAGCCGAAGTATCATGGGTGTCCGGAGCCTGTTGTTAAATGCTGTGTTGCTTTTCTCAATGCATTTAGTTGACCTTGTTTATTTTATTAATGAATCTTATATTTTAATTAATCCTAAGAAGCCCTGTCGATGGGAGAAAATGCGGTATTAGCATCATACAAGCACATGTCTCACAAGCATGAAAATATAGTTCAATTCCACGAATACTCACAGCGCTTGCTGGCACATTATTGCTTTAAATTTGGGGCTGATTCCCTGTCTCGTCCGAGTCATTCAGGTTTTTTTAGTTTCCTTTTCACCAAGCTCTGATTTTTTATTGCCTGTTCGGCATCCATTCGTAATGAAAAAGAAATGTCACTCTCGTCGGCCATAGACATTGAGAATTTTATTGACCCATAGAGATGTCATGTCTATATTTTCTTTAAGTAATTATGTATACCAGAAATTAATAGGCTAGACATGTAGGAGATTGTGTGCTTGTTGAATTATATTAATACACACAATATTTAACGGGTTTCGTAAAGAATTTATAATAATTCCGTCCCGATCCCAGCGCCATCTAGTCCCAAAGTGCCTCAACCACCTAGTGACACACCTAGGTGAAAGAGTCCACTTGAGACACCAGATGTCGCCGGGAGTCGTCGCGGAAATATGTTTGTTACAAGGTTTCCTCACGATGTTTTCCCTTAACGGTAAAAGTCGGTTAAAAATCCCATAGAAAAAAATCTTTTTGCAAAAAAATACTACCGACTTCCAAATACAAAACTACAAAGTGAAAAATAACTTAATTTTTTGAAGTCGGTGTCTTTCGTAGGTACCATTTTTTTGCGTTATGGACACCGACTTCAAAAAATTAAGTTATTTTTCACTTTGTAGTTTTGTATTTGGAAGTCGGTAGTATTTTTTAGTCTTTCGTAGGTACCATTTTTTTGCGTTATGGACACCGACTTCAAAAAATTAAGTTATTTTTCACTTTGTAGTTTTGTAGTTGGAAGTCGGTAGTATTTTTTTGCAAAAAGATTTTTTTCTATGGGATTTTTAACCGACTGCCCAAAAAGGAGGAGGTTCTATGTTCGACTTTATGTATGTTTTTTTTGTGTATGTTCATCGATATCTCAGTCATTTGTAGACCGATTTTGAAAATTCTTTTTTTGTTTAAAAAATTTTGTTTCTAAATTGGTCCCATTTTAAATTGGTGAAGATCTGATGAAGAACTTCGAAGATATACAACAGAACTCTTCAATAAGTTTTGTATTTGGAAATCGGTAGTATTTTTTTTCAAATTTTTTTTTTTTGTTGTAAGGTTTAAAAAACCAAAAAGTATAGACAAGATTGCATGAGCGAACGAAGCGAGCTCAATTTTTTTTTACCTTAGGTTGATTATGTTTTCTACTTATACAAAAAAGCTTCAAAAGACCACTGCAAAGAACAATGAAAATTTATAATGCAAAAGACACGAAGTGAGCTCAGATAGGTTTTTATTAGCACTTAAATTTTAAGAATTTATTTTATAATTCTTACTGACAAACATAGAAATCGTCTGTAGGATAAAAGAGCGAGAACCAAGGATATGTGAATGTTTTTTTTTACGTTCATCTAATTGAATGTATCCTGAGGATACATCTGTATGTATTTGTGTTTAAAACGGTTACTGTGTCGACTCATGCAAACAATTTAGATAAACGAGACATTAAGAGCGAGCGAAGCGATTTGCGGCAGACCAGGGCTGGATGCGCCAACCGTCGCTGACGCCCGCCATGCCTCTCTAGGCCTGAGGGTAAATACTACTGAGACTGACTGCGGTAGATTGTAGTAAATTAATTGATCTAGTGTTACAAGAGGCGCACTAGAAAGATAGGAAGCAAAGATATTCGAGAAACATGTCCGGCAAAACTTGTATTGTAATAAGTGCTATATTTTACACGCGAATATGTTAACAAAATTGTATGCCATAAATAAGTAGTTATTTCAAAGGCAAGCTTAGCACCCCTCGATCTTTACACTCCAGGGTTATAACTTGCATAACCTGTGGGTAAACTGAAAAAAATAATCACCGAGAAAGCTTAGGTGAAATGTACAGTCAAGGGTCAAAAGTGCAGTTATACTCTCCCAAAACTTAAATGGCTAGTAACTTAAATTATCCAAAACTGATTTAATATTTTGTATAAGAATAAGAATAATTTATTGTTTAAAAATTACATACAAATGCGTTGCTTCCTGGAACTCACACTAGGATTCCCTATGTCGTGAGATCCAGGCTCCTTCGTTCCGTTTACATTTATTGCTGTTCATGTATTATATAAAACGTTACAATAAATTTCTTAATTAAATCTAATCTAATTGTAATTTGCAAGAAAAGGAATATAAAATAAAAAGGCTAATACTAAAAGAAAGAAACTTTATTAAGTTTTCGGTCATATCATAGTCCAGAGTAAGAAGCCATTTGGTAACCGTAATTTTGCATTTAATTTAAGTAAGTTGTAGAATTTTGAGTTGGTTATTGAGTTTTGCGTAAATGTGCGGTCCCATAAAACCGTACGACCTTCTACCGATTGTTTTACGGCATTGAATCTTTTCCCATTGCACCCTTCGACTAGACAGAATAAAAGTGCACATGGAGGTTTTGTGAAATCTTAGGGTGACAGATAAGATATAAAGCTGTCTGACTCGAAGAACTCCCACTTCGGTGTAGAGTGTGTTAGTGGGGTACCGGAATGGTCTTCCGTAGGCAACTTTAAGCAGAGCTCGTTGAGCTCTTTCAACCCTTATTTACTACGTTTTATCAGCCGCACCCCATGCTATTATGCAATAGTTAAGGACTGATTGACAGAGAGAGAAGTATATCATCTTTAGAACTGAGTCATCTGCAATTTTACCCAGTTGCTTAAAGATACGGAGCATCTTTCAAACCCTACCCTTTAATGCAGTCAGATGTTTGGACCATGACAAACGGTTATCTACAAAGACTCCAAGGTATTTAATCGAGTCTGTTTGTTCGATGTATGGGCAAGTACAATTTCCTGGGCTAGAACAGGAGTGCAGCTGTAAACACGTTACCGAGTTAGGGGCGGAACGTTTCGAGACGGCAAAGTTGAATGCCTTTGTTTTCTCTATATTTAACGTTACCAGATTATGTTTCAGCCAGTTCGAAATAGCTTTCACCCCGCTTTCAACCGAGAACTTAACGTCATCCCAAGTTTCCCCATGAAATACGATTGCGGTGTCGTCAGCATATGTAAAAATTTTTGCTTGAGGGATTTTCATAGCGCATAGTCCATTTATGTATATAATAAATAGGGTAGGTCCCAGCACGCTTCCCTGGGGCACACCAAATTAAACTGAGTTTGGGTCACTAGAATGTTCCCCTATCACTACTTTTTGCGTTCTATCATTGAGATATGAGGTAAACCAGTCCAGGGCAGTGCCACGAATTCCCAGAAGCGACATTTTTTTAATCAAAATTTTGTTAGATATTGTATCAAATGCCTTGGCGAGGTCCAGGAAGATTTATTTATTTTATTTATTTTTTACACTTTAGGATAGCTTACAGACTAATAACATTATAATAACAATAATATATAACTAAATTGCTAATAACAAGCTTCCACAGATAAATAAAAAGATAAATTATTACTTGCCTATAATCTAAGCTACGAGTACTTGATCAAAGTTAGCTCATTTTATTTTTATTAAACAATTTAGACAATAGAAGATTCAAGTGTGTACCGGTGCTTCTTTTACAAAAAAAGTTTTTGCTAAAAGGTTTCTAACTGTGCCTGTATTGGTGCAGAATAGATCAATGCCAGGTGCACAAGAAATCTCGTTGAAACTGCGACTGGCTCTCGGAAAGTATGCATTACGCCTATAATTAGTATTTGCATAAGGTACATGCAGCAGTGGTCATTGTCGAAGCCCCATCTGATTAGTGCGCATCGTTAATTTAGAAACAAGTTCAGGACAGTCGACCGAACCATTAGCAATATTAAACAAGTAGCTTACGTCATTAATATAACGTCTACGGTCAAGTGGAAGAAAATGGTACCTTCTGCATCGGTGGATATAATCTACAGATACTTGTTTTGCCCTCCAATCAAGGTACTTAAGAAATTTTTTCTGGATGCCCTCAATACGAGACTTGTAGATCTCGTATTGAGGGTTCCAGACTTGTGATGCATACTCAAGGTGGCTGCGTACGAACGAACAATATAGGACTTTGATCGGTTTTAGTGATCTGAAACATGCTGAGGTTCTCATTATGAAACCAAGTGCTCTCGACGCCTTACTTACTATACTATCAATATGCTGATCAAAGAGAAGCTTACTATCCTGTGTAATCCCAAGATCCCTAATACTGCTGACTTTGCCTATCCCCATATTGTAAAGCTTGTATGTAAAATCAATCAAAGACTTCTGACGTGTAAAAGTCATGTGAAAACACTTTGTAACATTCAATTCTAGCCTGTAACATCTACAGTATTCTTCAAATCTATTTAAATCGTTTTGTAACAGGTGTGCATCAGATATGTTTCGGATAATTTTATGAATTTTCATATCGTCAGCATAAAGTAAAATGTAACAAGTCTCAAAACAGTGTTTCACGTCAGCAATAAAGAGAGTAAATAAGAGGGATCCCAAAATCGAACCCTGAGGCACTCCAGAAGGGACAGAACTCCATCCAGATGTGTACCCCTGCAGTACTACAGCCTGAGATCTATTATCAATATAGGAGGAGAACCAACGATACAAGTCTCCGTATTGCCTGGCTTTTAATAGCTTCTCTAAGAGCGGTCTATGGTCAATACGATCAAAGCACTCTAAGATGCCAGTACATGCCCGTCCCTGAACTAGGTTGAGGGCTATGAATTCGGCTAAGTTTGTTACTGCATCCACAGTGGACCTACCAACCCGAAAACCGTATTGATTGTCCGACAATAATCTGTTTTGTTCTAGGTATTCAAGAAGTCGTTTGTTTACAACTTTCTCAAGGATTTTTGAGAGAGATTTCAGCAGGGAAATCGGAAGATAGTTTGAAGGGACTTTTGGATCTCCACTTTTAAATATCGGGCATATATTGGCAAGCAATCAGGTACTTTACCTGTACTAAGGCTTAAGTTGCACAGAAAAGCAATCGGTCCGACCAGAACATGTGAACATTGTTTTAAAAAGGTGTTATTAATGCTTATAATGTATAGAAATTAAAGTATAGATTATTCCTACCATCCGCGAAAAGTAGAAATTCTGCATGAAGTGAGCTGTGAATATACCAGATCAAGATGGACTAATATGGCTTTCACCTAAAGTTTTCTCGGTGATTTTTAGGGTTCCGTACCCGAAACGTGCAAACGGAGCCCTATTGCTGTCACACGCGTGTATGTCTATCATCTGTCTGTCTGTCTGTCCGTCCGTCGTCTGTCACTGTGTGACTGTTTTACAGCCAAACGGTTGAAGCTACAGTTTTCGAATTTTCACAGTATAAACATCTTGTTGACCGAAAGCCGTACAAATTACCAAATCATTTTTTTTTTATGGCTGTCTCCCATACATGTAAAGGGAGGAGTTTTTTAACTTCCCACGAACCTATGAACTTAAAATTTGGTAATAATGTTTATTATTATGTATATTTTACTTAGAAATATTTTTCATTGAAATGCCCTCATTTTTGATTTTGCAGTTTCGTACGGAAGCCTAAATGTGCAAAGTCCGACACGCACTTGGCCGGTTTTTATAAAGAATAACACTACATGGTTAGATAGTGGTCAGACCCGAGACAATTTTGTTTTCTATTTCCACTGCTGATAAAGGGCCTCTTGTCGATGATAAAGTAGATTGAAAAATAAAAATTGTGTGTTCTGATTCTCAGAAATCGAATTACATTTTGATTAATTACTGCCTAAAATTATCATTTCCATGGAATCAAACCAATTTAATTGAATTAAGTGTATTAATTATACCGAAATGGAAATCTTTTCTGAATGAATACTACGATAATAAGTCCATCAGGATAACCATGTCAATAATAAAGAACCAACACTATTACCACAGAAAAGCAAATAACCTTGCTTATTGAACCATACTCACGTAAGTTTACGACGCTTTCAATAGTAAAGCACCAATAATAATGCTTCATAAACGTACCAATAAATGTACAGCAGGTTAAACGAGATATGAAAATTGTTATAACCGAGGATAACCACTAAACAGTAGTTTATGATTTGAGCTAGGTCGTAATGTTTCACCCTTTGTGGTGGCAACCTATCAACCCCTTTTTTATTCCTGCAGCCTTATTGCGTAATGAATTCGGCACGGCAAAGGGCGAAGAATTTAAAAAATCGACCAATCGCATGTGATATGAAAGACACGATGTGGATTTTCATCTATGTGATTGTTCGAGTTTTCATACTATTTGTCCGTTGCCTTGCCAAATTCATTACGCAATAATGCTACTGATGAACATTTGTGACTGATCTCTATTGACAAAAGTAATAAAAAATAACTGAATTAGGTGCATAGATCATGGATCCATAATTATAGTTGCACTAGTCAATCTTTAACTGCAAGCAATACTTGTCGAAGGTGGTCCGTAGATTAGGTCCACTAATCCATCGAGAACCCTCCACAAAACAAAAGCAATTGGCCCCGATTGTCATTAGAAAACCTATGACAGTCGTTAAGGGTAGTCAAAAACTAAAAGTGACAACAGCATCCTAATTGCGTATGTGAGTTCCGCAGGGAAAAAGTTTATGACTCCATAAAAGAGTATGACAAATTTCTTTTAAATTTGTTCGGTATTGGCAAACAATATTGGACGCTTTCTTTGGTGAAGATACTTTTTTCAAAAGAGTCCAATATTTTTTGGTAGCCTATGTGCTATTCCAGACTATAGTCTATCCAACCGATCTAGCGTGATTGAGTAACAAACATACACCCACACATCCAAACTTTCGCATCTATAATATTAGTAAGATTAACACACAGATCGGATACAATGAGTGTCTATGTGGGGAAAATGGAATCCATATACTACATGTGAAGATTAATGTTATAATATAGATATATCCTACAGAAATATCAAGAACAAGAAGTTATCAAGTTTAGTAAATTATCTAATATGTACATTGAGCAGTTAATGCAGTAGCTAGCTACAGAAATTCGCAGTAAGCTGGCAAGATTAAGTTCCGAATGGTTCTGAATTATTTACACGGATGCAAAGATACATATGCATGATATTATACTACACTAGCTGCCACCTGTGGCTCCGCGTGACATTAGTACTTCCTCCAATATCTTTATAAATTATACTCTACGTGTTATTCTGATGTATAAGCTATATTTCTGTGAAGTTCCATCAAAATCCGTTCAGTAAATTTTGCGTGAAACTATACACTGTTTTGCAACGTCGTCGTCATAAGTGATATGCAGAACAACGCAACGCGTGAAAACCGACAATGTTTAAAACCAAACTTTTGAAGCCAGCCGTTTGATGAGAAATCCTATATTTGGCCTAATTCGCGAATAACTGTAGAGCTATGTGAGAGATGAGCTTTTGTTTGACTGGAGCTTGACGAATTTGTAATCCCATTTTATTAAAATTGACACTGTGTATTGTATTGCCTATTTCAAATTATTTACTGAATTTGATCTTGACATGGTAAATTTGTATGATTTAATTGAATGTTTTTAATAATTTATATTAAATGGGTCTTTATTATTATAGTAAAAACTGTTTGCATGCCTTAGTTAAGGTAGTTAGTATAAGGATCATCACATTAAAACTTAACATCTGTTACCTGTACCTACTTTCTGTGCAAATAAAGATTTATTCTATTCTATTCTATTCTTCCTCTCAGAAGAGGCATTTGTCGCAACAGTTCAATACGAAAACACCTGTTCTGATCCCTAGAGGAACAATTAACAGAAACACAATAATAGGAAAAATTTGGTGTAACAATCAGGCATGAGGGGCTAGAGAATGGGGTTATTTGTGAGGTGAAAGCGTAAAAGTTTTTCTTACGAGATCCCTTAAGTATAAGTAGGGTTAGGGTTGGAGCAAACTATTAAATAATAGTCTTAGTTGGATAATTGACATACAAAATTACAAAAAAGCACAGCTATGTCCTTTGACCGCAGCCTGACAATGTTAACTTTTTTTTAAATTTCCATTTGGGCTTTAAAATATATTCTACCGGCCTGAACGCTAAAAGGTGCGTTTTCCTTCGTTGGTCCCTACTATACAAATGTATATAAAGAGAGTTACTATAGTTATATGAGATATAACTATAGTTACAATCTCATAAGAGCGTAAACTAATTTTCAATTTACAAACTCGGTTCACTGCAAAAGATTACGCAAATCGCCGAACTATATTTAATATCACCTCGCCACTTAATCCTTAAACAATATCACAGATACACAATAGGATATCGGGTACTGGTTACTGGATATTGGAACTGTAACAGGATTATAGCTCGGTCGCGCTAAGTTGGCCCGTTGCACGTAGTATCAATATTTACGTGCTTTGATTAAATTCCGATTCCAAAGGGTTCCAATTGATTCGGACTGCATCAACACTGCATTGTTAGCACTGACTATAAAGAGATATTACTGTACAAGCTTTCCGATAAGGCGCGGAGATCGAAAAAAAACATGAACGGATTTTTGAACACTGCATGGTTTGTTTGTTTTAAAAATGAATGTACTGTATCTGTTTATCAATTTGGGTTTTCGATGGTAAATAAAGCAAAATGGTTAAAAACGAGAATTGAAAAATCAACAATTATTCAAATATAAAATTTTTGAGCTAGTTGCAGAAAAAAAGTAAACTGTCCAAAAACTGAAAAACTGCTTAGTGTCTGCAGTAGGGACATGTTGGCAAGTGCTATGAAAATCTCACTCAGAGTAGCTTAGGACGCCTTAGTAGAGCCCTTTTGATGTGATTTTGAAATCTTATAATACGTTTAAAAAAAAAACGACAAAAATACAAAAATGTATATTATACAGGGTGTAACGGAAAGGTGTGATCATTTTTAAAAACTGCATTAACCCATGTCTATAAACAATTTTACCAAAATTATAAAAAAAAAAATCCGCTTACCTAAACCTTTTTAAAGTAAATGGTGCCCAGCATCGAATAGGGATGTTTTCTGGGTAGAGAAAAACGATTATTCTATTTAGTATATCAGTGAGATTATCAAATAATATTAGACCCGTATTTTTTGCTTAATCAAATATATAAAAATTCACAAAGATAAAGCGCATCAAAGTTCAGGAGTGGGGGCTTGTGACGTCACTTTGTCAGTATAAAGTGTAGCACAGCGTGACTTCACACGATATTTTAACGCACTGTATCTTCGTCACTTTATGTTTAGGTGTCAAAAGAAAATAAATACGTGAACAATATTTTTTATTATTCTACCTGACGGACAAAAAAGTAATTTTCAGTCAACTACCCTATTGGCTTAAAAATATTAATACCTTCACAAATTCACATAATATTCTTCCAAATTATTGTGATTTCGATTATGATTTTAATTTTACGTCAAGTTTTACAATATGATTTTAATTGTACTATTCAACTCCCAATTTTTGAATATATTGATCTAATTTATTGTATTTTAATGTATTATTGTGATTGTTTTTTTTCGATTTTATTGATATTTTATGACAATTTGTTTATTTACCTTCTTTTTTATTAACTTTATTTATATACTAAGTTTATTGCATCAATGTTCCTATGGGTGGAGCTGCATGCCGAAATACAAGCTCTCACCTAGTTCGGCTGCAGATGATCCCGCCGATATTTATTGTAAACGCACGTAGTTTTAAGTCATTGATAATCTAATTTGTGAACTATTGTCTAACTCAATAAACATTTTTCATTTTCATTTTTTTTTATATGTTCCTATACATTTTACTTTTGAAAAACTTCAGTATTCGCTTCCCTTGTACACGGAAATTGTTTCCAAACATGCGTTTCTTTTTACAGATGTGGCAGTTACGCCATACTTACTTAATAAGCCACCCTACAGCCGAACGAACGAACCTTTTTATGCGAGTTGGTAAATGTGAGATATAAGAGGCTCACACAATGTTGGCTTGAAACGAGACATTGGAGAAGAGTGGTTTTTGAGGCTTTTATTTTTAAGTCAAGATGTAAAATTGTTGTTTTGTATCTTTGCTGTAATTTTCAGCGGTGTTTTATATTGTTGTATGAAAATAATAATGCAAAAAAAGGTATTTACAAAACAGACGTCAGTAGAAACGCCCTTGAAAGACATACGCGGTTCTTATTAGTTTGTTGGAAAGGCCAGATGCGTAATTCTCATAACCGGCGTGTATGGCCTGAAGTATGAACGTAAAAGAAGCAAAAGGCACCAATTACAATATAAAAATATTGTAATTGGTGGTATTCTGTGGTTTCTACATAAGTTTATATTTGTATGCAAAATGCATCTATTTTCAACATAAACTCGCTCTTGACCTCGTACACGCCTGATAGAAAATTAATTAGGTCTACAAGGGCCCGTTCACTTATGCTTTCTGAGCTGATTTTTGAATTCAGGATAATTGAGCTGCACGAGTGAACACTAGTTTGTGGGAACATAAAAATTTTAAACAATTTGTATTTGATACGACTTAATTTACATTATGGAAATCCTGTAGATCATATAATTTGAATAAATATCTTAGGAGTTGTCGCAAAAAAAACCTAACGCGCGTGAAAATAAAAACAAGCGCGAGGCCCACGCCTACGACGCGACGGGACCCTACGACAGAAAAATTATGTCGGCATAAAATACTTTACTACCCGTGCGAAGCCGGGGTAGGTCGCTAGTCAACAATTATTATGTAATTTTGTACAAGCCCTCCGGTGTTTCAGAATCCTAGTCAGTTTTGCATCAGACACAATCATTTCGCTTCTAAGATCAGTAACAAAATTTTACTGAACTGTAAACGAAGATGGCTTGGAATATAGTTGGAATAGCGCTGTCTTGCTCTGAAAGATTTACTAGGTCACATAAATTAGGTCAAGGGTTTTGGCAAAATATGGATCTGAATTCAAAAACTTTCATAGAATGGACGCATCTGCATCTGGATTTTTACACAGAGTTTGTTTTTCAATCTCAAACTAATTTATACAACGCTCATAGATATTTTTTGTAGGTAAGTGAGATACAATATAAAAAAATAAAAGCTACAGCAAAAACCTGTTATTATAGAAATTGCTACATCTGTTTTTATAGTAATTTATGAAACAATTTCGCACCTGTCTGCAGAGGCCTTATCGCCAAAACAGCGAAACCAATTTAGACGCAACTTGACATACGTGGCAAGTATTCAAGACTTTAATAACTTTATATCTTTCAGGCACGTCACTTTACATAAAAACACTCGTTCGGCACAAACGGAAAGATGTCTCTCCTGATTTAATATAACTTGAACTGTTGTGTTTACGTTTGATCTTGACCCTTCACGGAAATAATGTTCCATCTGTCAAGTAATTTTAGTATTTTTTAATGAAAATGCGTTGTCGCATTGTCACGTCACCTCTGTCTGAAGACACCTTACCGCCAAAACAGCGAAATCAATTTAGACGCAACTTGACACACGTAACAAGTATTCAAGTCTTTAATAACTTAATATCTTACAAGCACGTCACGTTACACAAAAAACACTCGTTTGTCATAAACGAAAAGATGTCTCTCCCGATTTAATATAACTTGAACTGTTGTGTTTACGTTTCATCATGGGCCTACACGGAGACGAGAATAAAGAAAAAAATAGCGTTGTTCTCGAGGTAATAAGCTTATATTTTTATGTAGGGAGTCTTCGTGCATTATGTGCAGTAATTTATAGAAGGTTGGTACATCTAGGTTGTTTGTTGTGTTTACTTTTGTCTTATGTAAATAAAAGTAGTTTCTTGATTATATAAAAAACAAAAAAAAAAAAAAAACACATCTGCTGTATGCGGGCCTCTTATCACAATACAAAGGTTTTATTGAATGCATCCTCTTATTAGCAAAATGATCTTAGCTTAGTTTTCCCACAATAATTATATATGGTGGAACTGGATACCCAGTAATTACCTACAATGGATGATCATACCTAATTAATTACGTAGCTTTGCTTTCATCTCTTCGTAGAACAGTATTAAGAATAACTCTTTGTTACACAATATATTATTTGTTTATTTTATTTGAATCTATAATACCAACGTTATAATCGTTTGTTCCAGAGAAATAGTATATTATGCAACTAGTGAATAAAACACGGATTTAATGCGAGGGCCGTAGATGAATCACATCATGAGCGACGCGAGTGATTTATGGCCCTCGATATAAATCCGTTTTATTCAAGAGTTGCATACTATATTTTATACCATGACTACGAGAAAAAGCAAGATTGAAGCAGCACAAGGAATAATTAAATAAATGGGTTTATTACCAAATATACAAATTTCCAAAAAAATGTGACCCCTGAGCTAGGTAACAGCACTTGTGTTTCAATCTCTATCTCTATCTCTAACTCCATATCTAACTCTATCTCTAACTCTATCTCTAACTCTATCTCTAACTCTATCTCTAACTCTATCTCTAACTCTATCTCTAACTCTATCTCTAACTCTATCTCTAACTCTATCTCTAACTCTATCTCTAACTCTATCTCTAACTCTATCTCTAACTCTATCTCTAACTCTATCTCTAACTCTATCTCTAACTCTATCTCTAACTCTATCTCTAACTCTATCTCTAACTCTATCTCTAACTCTATCTCTAACTCTATCTCTAACTCTATCTCTAACTCTATCTCTAACTCTATCTCTAACTCTATCTCTAACTCTATCTCTAACTCTATCTCTAACTCTATCTCTAACTCTATCTCTAACTCTATCTCTAACTCTATCTCTAACTCTATCTCTAACTCTATCTCTAACTCTATCTCTAACTCTATCTCTAACTCTATCTCTAACTCTATCTCTAACTCTATCTCTAACTCTATCTCTAACTCTATCTCTAACTCTATCTCTAACTCTATCTCTAACTCTATCTCTAACTCTATCTCTAACTCTATCTCTAACTCTATCTCTAACTCTAACTCTATCTCTAACTCTATCTCTAACTCTATCTCTAACTCTATCTCTAACTCTATCTCTAACTCTATCTCTAACTCTATCTCTAACTCTATCTCTATCTCTAACTCTATCTCTTTCTCTATCTCTATCCCTATCTCTAACTCTATCTCTTTCTATATCTCTATCCCTATCTCTATGTCTAACTCTAACTCTATCTCTAAGTCTATCTCTAACTCTATCTCTAACTCTATCTCTAACTCTATCTCTACCTCTATCTCTAACTCTAACTCCATCTCTATCTCTATTTGTAACTCTAACTCGATCTCTTATTGTATCTCTATCTCTATCTCTTTCTCTATCTCTATCCCTATCTCTATGTCTAACTCTAACTCTATCTCTATCTAAGTTTGTATTGAATTTTATAAAAGCTTATTTTATTCACTGAAAACAGTGAATAATAAGCACTTTTAATCACTGTTTTGGTGTTTGAATTTAGAACACACTAATATAATATTCAAACTCCATCTCAATGCTGTACAACGTAAGGGGGTTCAAAAAGGGACATTCCCAAGAGTTTATACCGCTGGGCCGCGTGCTGGAGTGCAACGTGCACCACTCAAAAACCCCCACCCGGCGCAACTCACAACAACCGAGTATGAATGCCTAGAGAATTTGACTCCCGAAACCCTGGCAACCCACCAAGTAATCGGCCCCCAAATATACACCGATGGCAGCAAGATAGAGGGGAAAGTCGGAGCTGCCCTAACTTGGTGGAAAAACGGGACGGAGTCAAGGTTCAGCACCTTTGGCTTGGAGCCTCACAACACAGTCTTCCAATCGGAAATGTACGCTCTCTTCAGAGCTGTCAGGATGGCAAGAGAATCCAAGGCGGCCCCCGTAAGCATCTTAAGTGACTCGAGATCGTCACTTGACCTGCTGAGGAGACCGTCTGTCACTCACCACCTGGCACTCCAAATCAAGAGAAGCGTCCGTGAAATCAGAGAGGAGGGCAGAGAAGTGAGGCTCTTTTGGCTCCAGGCCCATGTGGGAACTGCCGGGAATGAGAGGGCGGATGAGCTGGCCAAGGAGGCAGCCCTAACAAAACTCACATCAGAATACAGCAAGGTCCCCGTTTCGTTCGTGAGGAAGAAGATTCGGGAGGGGACTATAAGGAAGTGGCAAGCGCGGTACGAGTCTTCGAGTACAGGATCGGTCACGAAAGCGTTCTTTCCAGACGTCCTAGCGGCGAAAAGGACACTCAGAGACGCAGTGCTCACACCGGTCCACGTACAAGTCCTTACAGGACACGGCGGATTCTCAGCGTATCTCCACCGCTTCCATCTCAAAGATAGTCCCTCGTGCGTCTGTGACCCGAGTTGTGAAGAGACAGTCTGGCATCTGCTGTTCGAATGCCCAAGGTTCAGCCAAGACAGAATGGAGCTCGAGGTAAAATTCGAAACCCAGCTTAGCCAGTCCACACTCCACACCATCATGGGGAGACCGGCTACTAGGATTCCATTCTTGGCATTCGCGAGCAAAGTCGCCACAATCGCAGCAAAGGCCAACAAAACGGACGTAACCTTGCGAAGTCGACCACACAATCGAACACAAACAACCACAACCACACAAACAACAACCACAACTACACAAACAACAACAAGTACACCATTGACTGATACACAAATTACACACACACAATCTAACCAACGGCCATTACCAACGGTAGCAGCAGCGGTAGCAGCAACAGCCAGCCTACAACCAGCCCCTAGCATGACTACCACACAATTCCTGGCAAGCAGAGAAGACGGAGTCCCTGGCATCAGACTGCGAGGCGTCGCTCTGTTAATGAACAGGGAACAGGAGAAGTTAGGCATAGGCTTCTGCATAGGCTCAAGTCAAGCTGCGGGCCGAATAGACCTTTCACCGGGCCTTGCCGCCCTGATTCACGGAAGCACCACCAAAACGAGCATAACAGGCAGCAAGTATGCTGCACTACCTCAAATGGAAGTGGCCACACACCGATGCCGTCTAATGCGATTTAAAGGGAAAACAATCGCATTACTCGAGTGGGGAGAGGTTACTCCATTTGCTCAGGCAAGCTCATTGCTTCAGAAGATTAGGGAGGCAGGAGACTACACGTCAGCCACGGCCCGAACCATAAGTGTGGACGCAATGGTGGTGGGAGGAGAGAGAGGAGACGTCGCAGACCGCTTTGGCTGTTTAAAGGCCTCAGAACATCATGAGGTTGTTGTCTACGAGGACAGAGGGGAAACTCTGAGTTTCCTCAAAGCCCCCAGACAACCAATAGCCAGCGAAATGAGCCCCAAACAAGCCCCACCACTCAAAGCGGATCGGAGAGGGCCCAGCAGAAGGCAGCAGCCGAAAAAGCCGCAAAGGTGCAGTGTAACACCATAAACCCGGAGGACCGGGCCCGGTCGAGGAGTCGCC
This sequence comes from Orthosia cruda, assembly GCA_964057195.1. Taxonomy (NCBI): domain Eukaryota; kingdom Metazoa; phylum Arthropoda; class Insecta; order Lepidoptera; family Noctuidae; genus Orthosia; species Orthosia cruda. Next base: position 49,667 of record CAXKVB010000008.1, on the reverse strand, counting down.
TGAAAGCGTTTGGCACTTTCCTCAGTGCACTGCTCCCAAGCACCAGCTACGCATCACCATCTCACAAGCAGGAGACAGCACTGGAGAGGTTCTTCAGAAAAACACCAAAGGAACCAACCCAGCAAAAGCCTAAGCCAACACGAGCCGACAAAGGGCAAGTCAGCCCGCCGACCCTCGCAGTAAAGTCGGGTACCACGGACCACGTAAAAAGCGCGTTTCTCGAGTACGTAGCAATCGTAAAAGCGACCAGAGAGGTCAATCTTACGACATGCAGGAAGATCCTGCAGACCTTCCAGAGAGACACAGAGGGTCTATTAAGGGTACTGCTCGAGGAAGCAGGGGCATCGGTGTATGACAACGTCACATCCCAAGTCATCAAAGGGGAAATGACGGGGTCATATATGGCAGCCTACAGCGCGAGGAGTGGCTTTGTGGCCCTGGACAAGGAGGAGACGGAGCGCTCAGGCAAACTCAAGTTCAGTGTGCCAAATGACGACCCGATAGTGGTTACCGCCAAATGTACCAAAATCATGCCGGACGATAAGATCCTGGAAATGGCACACTCCATTTCGGGGACCTCCGGTATCCCGGCATCACAGGAAAGTTGGGCGGTACCCAATATCAGGTGGATTAACGGAGTTCCGGGTTGCGGTAAGACAACCTGGCTGGTAAAGCACTTCGAAGAGGACAGGGACGTGATAGCAACCACGACAACAGAAGCTGCCAAAGATCTTAGAGAAAAGCTTGCGCGCCGCTTAGGAAACCGAGCAAAGACCAAAGTGCGCACTATGGCCTCAATCCTAGCAAACGGTTTCAAGAGCCAAGACAAATGCTACCGTCTTACGGTAGACGAGGCTCTTATGAACCACTTTGGGGCCATAGTCATGGCAGTAAAGTTGTCTGGAGCGAGCGAGCTTGTCCTCGTCGGAGACGTTAACCAGCTTCCATTTTTGGACAGGGAGAATCTTTTCGAGCTTAGGTATACCCGTCCAGACCTGGTGGCTGGCATCACCCAGGAGTTTCTCTGCACACACCGCAATCCAATGGACGTGGCGTTTGCACTGAGTGAGATATACCCCGGTACTCCTCCAAGTCGTCGCTGTCGCGGGTCCACTCCCTGAAGGTGAAAGGTTACACAAGGGCGCAAATACCGGGTACTGCCCAAAACACCCTGTTCCTGGTTCATACGCAGGGGGAGAAAGCCTCTCTTGCGAGCCAGGGATATGGATCCGGCGAGGGGTCGCGCCTGCTGCTTCAAGTCCACGACAGCATCTCCCACGCGGTAGTGGCGATGTCCAGACATACAGTCAGTTGCGTCTATTACACCGACGACGCCGACGACGCCGCAGGCCGCCTTGCTAAGAGGGCGATGGATGCGCCGACTAAAACGGTCGTCAACTACAATCTTAAGACGGCCATGCAGCATCGAGACGTAGTCGTCATAGAGGCCTTGCTCACGCTAGCGAAGTCCCTGGTCAGCAGCCAAAACACCACCTAACAAGTCCCATCCAAAAACTCCAACCCAAACACCCAAACCATCAACCTGTCTAAAGAAAACTATATATATACATGTGAAGCTGCATGGTGGAGCGAGTCAGTCATACTCACCTTAACGTCCTAACGACGGGGTTCTATAACCGGAACCGTCGGCCGGGGCTGGTCTACTCGCACTGCCATGCATCTTCCCACAAAGTGTACCAATAGAAATAAGTAAACAAAATAGTTAATAACATAAAGATAAGAATAATAGAAACATAAAATTGTAATGCCAGTGTGTAATATATATATAGTATTTAGTGAGGGATGAACTCACGTAAATTTAAGTTAGTTAAGTAAGCCTTAAAATAATGTCCGACGTAGGAATCCAACAATTGTAATAAATATGAAAAAAAAAAAAAAAAATACAAAATATACACAATAAAAAGAGCGTGGACTGCCACATGTCCGCGGTAGAATAATTAATAAATAAAAAAAAAAAAAAAAAAAAACGTGAGAGACATCTTTTCGTTTATGATAAACGAGTGTTTTTTATGTAACGTGACGTGCCTGTAAGATATTAAGTTATTAAAGTCTTGAATACTTGCCATGTATGTCAAGTTGCGTCTAAATTGGTTTCGCTGTTTTGGCGTTAAGGCGTCTGCAGACAGGTGCGAAATTGTTTCTTAAATTACTATAAAAACAGATGAAGCAATTTCTATAACAAAAGGTTTGAAAAAAAAAGAAAGTATTTAAATTCAGATCCAGATTTTGCCAAAACCCTTGACCTAATTTATGCGACCTAGTAAATCTTTCAGAGGAAGACAGCGCTATTACAACTATATTTCAAGGCATCTTCGTTTCCAGTACAGTAACATTTGAAATGATTGTGTCTGATGCAAAACTGACTAGGAACACCGGAGGGCTTGTACAAAATTACATAATAATTGTTGACTAGCGACCTACCCCGGCTTCGCACGGGTAGTAAAGTATTTTATGCCGACATGATTTTTCTGTCGTAGGGTCCCGTCGCGTCGTAGGCGTGGGCCCCGCGCTTGTTTTTATTTTCACGCGCGTTAGGTTTTTTTTTGCGACAACTCCTAAGGTATTCTTTCAAATTATTTGGTCTACAGGATTATCATAATGTGCATGAAATGCTTCAGATAACTAACGTATTTAAGTTGATAAGGGTTAATACTGTATCGTCTAATTAGCTTTTCCAATTACCGCATTGTACGTGATAACGTGAACATTTTTTAGGGTTCCGCACCCAAAGGGTAAAAACGGGACCCTATTACTAAGACTCCGCGGTCCGTCTGTCTTTCTGACACTAGGCTGTATGTTATGAACCGTGATAGCTAGACAGTTGAAATTTTCACAGATGATGTATGTCTGTTGCCGCTATAACAAAAATACTAAAAACAAAATAAAATAAATATTTAAGTGGTGCTATCAAACGTGATATTTTTGCCGTTTTTGCGATAATGGTACGGAACCCTCCATGTGCGAGTCCGACTCGCACTTGGCCGGTTTTTTTTGAAGTTATAATGGGTTAAAAAGCTATCCATATGCCATCGCGGACTTTTTTGTAGTCCTATTAAAGAAGAACAATGCCATCATAGTACATTGTTTTGGTATATCTAAAAGGGATTAGGCAGCGTTTTCGAACAACATATTTAACCAATTTACATAAAACCTTAACAAATTATACACCTAAACCTTCCTCTGAATTATTCTGTCTATTGGTAAAACCGCATGTAAGTCCGCAGGATTATTACGTATCTTTTGCAAGAGCAAAACGATAGAAATTTTTTCGCAATAATTGCTCTTCCTTACAGAAGTTTTAGAGATATTGGCGCTTTTTTTTAATAAGTTCATTTGACGAACAGCGATCGATTAGCAAACGATAGCGTAGGACCTACCATACCTACACTGCAGGTAATTCCGACTTTTATGACATAAAGCGTTTGATCGCTATCGTTTTGCTCTTGCAAAAGATACGTAATAAGCCTGCCGTTCTGTAATTTTTGAGTTTATCGCGAACAGACAGACAGACGCTGCGTGGGACTTTGTTTATACTAATAATATCCGAAATGTCATGTGGGTCAATCCCAAGTGTTTATCACTTTTGTAAATTTTATCGCTGATTTGCTTATTATTACGCTGAATGCGTATGCATATGGTGACTGGCACTTCATGCTGTCTTTTTTGGAAAAAACATACCTCCCAACTAACTGATCCTGAGAGAATGGACAATTCGCGATAGTGATTTAAATGTCAAAAAAATATGGAATTGCTAAGCGCTAACGAAATGACACGAAACATTTTGACATTTCGACAATCTCCATCGGTGATAGACCGACACTTTGTTAAGAGTCTTGATCCTAACTCATTTGATAGAATCACAAAAAATATGAGTGAGTTAGTGCGACATGTTCTAAACTCTGTAAGGGAAATACACAAAATACTTATCAGGGAGTAAAAATAGACGAACCGAAATGTACTACTATTCATGATTTAATTGTGGTTAATTTACACTCGTACTAATTTTCAATGTATACAGGTATATTTATTAACATGTGTTATGGCTCCAAAGAGCCTCAACCTCTATTTAAAATAATTGTCCTTATTTCATAAAATAAAAAAAAACCTTTTACAGTTAGAGTAGTTACAGTCATGACTTATGAAAGGTTTTGGGGTCGAACCCAGGTAGGCGCTTTTGTTATTTTATTTCTTTCAAAACGGTGAAGGAAAGCATCTTGAGAAAATCGGTATGTCCTAGAACCAAAAATTCGAAGGCATATGACGTCTACCAACCCGCACTGGCCCCGCGTGGTGATTTACGGCTCAGTCCTCACCCAGAGGAGAGGCCTGTAACCCATCAGTGGGAACATTATACATAGGTTGTCAAACGGCCAAAAATTTGTTCACGATTCACATGCATATAGTTATGCCTTTTTTCCCATGGGGGTAGGCAGAAACTACAGAACGCCACCTGCTACGATCCTAACATACTCCTTTTGCTTCATTTACATTCAGACAACTTATTTTTTGTTTTCAGGGGTAACCTTCAAAAGGCGCCTGGACTTTGTAACGTTACGTTAGCTCAAAGAGTTAAACGTTAGCTACGTTACTAAAATAAGAGTAATTATAAATTAAAACTAAGAAAAAGGATATATATAAAAAAAACTAAGGGGCGGTTTTTCAGATGTTAAAAGTATCAAAAAATACATAAAAATGAGTCACATGAGTTGATACAATATCAAAAGATATGAAGGTGTGGTTTGTATAGTGTTATAAAACGTAAGTAGACTAAAAGATGTGGAATGAATACCACACATTTTTGGAAAAAGACCAGGGGTTTTTACAAAAAGCCCGCACTCCCTGGAGTGTGGGCTTTTTACCTCAATAAAACCACCCCGGTGATCACCATAAGCAAATGCCGTCGGCCCCGTGACCGCCTAAAATACTACTCTAGTACCTGCGCTGTGCAACGCCAGTTAGGGCACTTCTACAACAACACTTTCCCTGAACCGGTAATCAAATCCCGGACCACATGTTCAGATATCGCTTGAGACTACCACACCGACGAGGCTGTTTTAATATTCATATATTTTAAAATATTACCAACCTGCGTGTCACAATGCCGTACAAATGTAATAACATCGTAATTCAGAAGTTAATCTACTGAAACTTTAAATAAAATCATGACAATATTTTATATTTATGTAAGAGCTGTTTTAATTCACACTAAGTTTAAGTCGCATAAAAAGCGTGATTTATCATGTATTAATATAAAGTTTATGAGAATACAACTGTACAACATGGGTTTTATACGCGGGAAAGTAATAAAAATAATAACACTAACCAGGCTATACTGAGTTCCATTATTACTACTGTTATTACTATTATTCTACTACCAAATTAAACGCAAATGTTTTTGAGGATGGATGCAAGTTTTTTATTATTTCACTATAAACTATACTAATAGATTCTGATCAAACTTTACGGTAACTTAGCTTATACGTCAGAATTACACAGTCTATAATTTATAAAGATTTATTGGGGGAAGTAATAATGTCACGCGGGCGGATCCGCGGGCTGCAGCTAGTTAAGACATCTACATGATATAGAATGAGATATATCAAATGCAACTTATAGATATATTTCTCAAAGGGCTTAATTGTTTTATAGTTATGGTTTTCTCTTACACTGTTCTCACACAAAAAATTATATATAACCAGTATTTTTAATAACATGATTTAGAAGAGTGTCCATGAAGTTCCTAGCATGTTTTCTCCTTACAGATGATAGAGAGACATTTTAGAACGTGCAAACAACTTTAACATTCTGGCTAGCTGACCAACTCCTTGACAGAGCGCTTTTAAATGGTTTAGATAAAATAAATGCTTTGAGTTTGAGTGTTCAAAGAACTCAGCCAAGTCTAACATGGTTTCAAAAGTAGTTTTAGGGATCCTTTTTTCGTCTGTTCACATCAATTCATAAGCGATCCAATCACTAACAAATACAGTGTTCATTTATTGGTAGGTAACATGTGTTTTAGTCGTTGGACATACCTTTTCATGCCCACATACTACGACTGATACAAGTTTGATTCCATTGAAATCGTCTATATTTACTTTGCTATAGTCAAAGGATCGAACCGAACTGGCAACATATTGGCCAGGTACCTTCTATCTACCTTGTTGTTTTTTATTGCTGTGTTCATACTGATTACAATCGATATTATCATCATGGTCATCATCACCCTATACCAGTCCACTGCTGAAAATATGCCTCTTCAATTGCACGTCATTTTTCTCAATGTTATCAATGGATTATGTTAATTAGTGAAAACTAATCACATAATTAATTAACCTACTTGATTGATCACATCCGAAGCTAATTTGAAGTTTGAACAAATTTAAACCAATACGTATTGATACAATTAAAAACGCGTTCAAAAGTCTCAATATTAAAAATACTGAAGACTTGTGGGGGATATCCGTTAGGGTTCTTGGAGATATTATTGACCCAATTGCTCCTGTCCTAACAGGCATATTCAATCAATGTTTGGACAGCGGCACTTTTCCTGACTTAATGAAACACAGTAAAGTAGTACCAATTTTCAAATCAGGCTGTAAGAGTGATCCTTCTAATTATAGACCTATATCCAGCATTGAGTAAAATCTATGAAAAAATCATGCTGAAACAGATGTTGTCTCACTTCAATTCAAATGGGATCCTGCATAGTCAACAGTTTGGTTTCACGAAAGGTAGGTCGACAACGGACGCGGGAGTAAAACTCATCAGCCACATCTTAGAGGCTTGGGAGAGGTCCCAGGATGCCATTGGCATTTTCTGTGATATCTCAAAAGCTTTCGACTGCGTCGACCACAACACACTGATCTGTAAATTACACCACTACGGAATTCGTGGAAAATCTGCTGATCTCGTGCTCTCCTATTTATCAAACAGACAGCAAAAAGTAAATGTTAATGGGGCGACGTCCTCCGGGTTTCTAGTCAAGATGGGCGTGCCCCAAGGTTCAATTCTCGGCCCTTTCCTTTTTCTTGTTTACATTAATGATCTCCCTTTTATGATGGCCAAATTATTGGATATAATTCTATTATAGGCCAGATACGGATGTCTTAAATGTCAACGAAAGTCTAATTGTTGTCTCAAAATGGTTCACAGCTAACAATCTTTTACTGAATGCGAAAAAACAAAATGTCTAAAGTTCTCTTTACCAAATGTACCACCACATGAACTTAACTTAAATCTTGACGGCAAAAATCATGAAGTTATAACGGAAACTGTATTCTTAGGGATTACTATCGAGTAATCGGTCGGGTCGGGTCGGTATATCGAGTCGGGCGCGCACATTAGAACTCTTTCGGGTAGGTTAATTTCGGCTGCATATGCAGTAAGGAAAATAAGGCAGCTAACCGATGTAGCTACAGCTAGGTTAGTATACTATGCTTATTTCCACAGTATTATGTCTTACGGAATTCTGCTGTGGGGATCAGCAGCAGACGTTGACTCAATTTTCATCCTACAAAAGAGGGCATTCCACGCAAACTATAAAATGGGTCCTCGCGAGTCCCTCAGATAAAAATTTAAAGAGATCGATATACTGACTCTACCTTCACTTTATATTTTGGAATGTATTTTGTAAGTCCGTAAAAATCGAGGGCTTTTCAAAACTAGAAGCGACTTCCATAATTTAAATACACGCAGTAAACACGAATTTGTAATCCAAATTCAGATTAACGAAAACTAGCAAGTCTTTTCTTATAAACAGTATACGCTTTTATAACAAGTTGCCAAGGTCAGTTATAGAACTGACCGATGGATGGTTCAAAAACTTCATCAAACGTATCCTTATTAAAAAAGCATATTATAAAATCAAACACTACGTTAAAGATAAAAACATTTGGCCTTAGCTCCTTCTGCGCATGCAGCTTCCCTGGTAACTTGTAAACGGCACAAATATGTGGATGTCTCTAAATATTCTCAATCTCATTTTTCTTTCCTTCTTTTAATTAGACTTTTTACAATGGTTTTCAATCATCTTTATAGCCCTTTGCTAAGAATAGTTACAGCACTGATAACAAGATTTGTGCCACATGTTAAATTTAGTCTTGTTATACTTATTTTTTTTACCTTTGTATTAGATTCCTTTACTGATTGTTTTGTGAATGTGTGAACATTGTAGGCCTTCTAGATGCTAGTTAACATTTGTTAACTTTTTTATATAATATATAATCTTTTTATTTATTTTTTTAGTTTCTTATGACTTATTGTCATAAGACGGGCCTACGTTGTGCACCCATATCTAAGTACTAATACTGTAACATGGAAATATTGAAAAACCAAACCATTATTAAAAGAGTAACCATGGAGTTTCTTGCCGGTTCTTCTCCATAGGAAACGACCAACCCGAACCGTGCACCTTTTGTCGACGTTTTATAAGTGCCCATGTAGGCCTATGTGAAATAAAAAAAATGATTTTGATTTTGATATCAAATTATAATGATGCCGCCTTCTGAAATTATGCCAAAGGGTGTATACTCCCGGGATAAAATCCGATGCAGGACGTAGTCAACCGGCCCCGGTCAGCCGGTGTGCCATGTTTCATCCAAATCAGTTCAGCTGTTAAGACGTGAAAAGGTAACAAAAAGTCAGAGTTATTTTCGCATTTACAATATTAGTAAGGATTGAATAGGCTATCAGAAACTTTAAGATTTATCAGAGAAACGATTACGATACGTAGGATTCTTGATAAAGCATTTTATAAACTATTGCATATTTTATTACTATATTATTAATACGCAAATTATATAGGTTTTCCGCCAAATTCCAACTTTAACATGAAAAGATGTTGGATTCACAGTAAAAATCATTTCCGAGACATGATCTGTACGGGACGGACGTGATCGCTCGAGGCAGATAGACACTCTGTAGGTTGTAAGGCTCCAGCTCGAGCGCGTTGACGTCCCTGCACCTAACCATTCAGTTGTCTTCGGGCAAATATCCACCCTGCAGTGGCTAGAAGGCTGCCAAGTGTGTTGAGGGGAAGGCGTGATGTCCAGGTTAATGAAAGACTTCAATTCTCATAACTAGAAGCGACGTTTCTTCATGGTCTTCGTTACGCAAAGTGACGTGGATTTGACTAATTAGAAATAATGGCTACAAATTCGACGGTGCCTCTGTGCACTATCCTTCTATTAAACTCGACCGTAACGAGGACCTCAAATTAGCGTGCGCGCATAAACTTTAATTATAAAAATAATTACTATGACTATTAGCTGGAAACCGACAGAAACTCCCCTTCCACTGAACCGATTTCAATGAAACTGGTGTCTCTGAATAGGTCTCGAGACGACCTTCCCTTGGGACCCTAGTCCAGGTCCCTAGCTGCTACCTTCAGGGAGCTCTTGCGTGAAGAACGCTGAAGAAAGGGAAATTCTGTCAATTAATGGCTTTACACGCTACTTTCTACTATATATGCATTTTAGTGCAGGGTACCAGCAAGGGACCTGAAGCCCTACTCCTGGACTATCGAACTGTAGTAGTTTCGTAGCTTCATCTATAACTTTCAGGCGCACAGCCGCGTGAAAGTGTGAAAGTATAGCTTATGATGCCTAGTTTTGGCACATAAAGCGAGTTTGTACTCAAACTGATAGGTGGATCCACATCCACCAACCATCATCGGATAGCCCTCGCGATGGACTATCCCATGGTGGAAATTTGGTGGATACAGCTCCAACCCTCGAAGTAGTATTCACTCTGATGTGGTCGACGATACGAAAAAATCATAGAACCTAGCGCCTTGTCAAGTCGGTTAGCTTCTCAATCACCAGAGCTAGGCTCCTTCCAGAAGTGTGTTTGGGATACTGGAGAATTGGGCTATCGAATGGTGGTACCCTGATGGGTGCACCACCAGCCCTTCTGGTACTTAAGGTGCCGGGAAGCGGCCGAAATAGGAAAATGTTGCGCTGTTCCACGGCTTTAACGCCTCTGTGTGTGTATGTGTAGCTATATATTAGCTTTGTATTGTCACTGAGTCCAGGCGCCTGCCTGAGGGTCCCCGAAGATAATGCTTCAGAAAGCATATCGATAGTCCTTCAGGCACCAAGTGTGTCTGAATGTAGTGAGCCCTCTGACAGACGCATAGAAACGTCCATGCTGGCACACTCAGACACATTATCTCAAGCAAGTAATGTCTATGTACTAGAATTACATAGATGCTATCTATATATAGGGCCCGGACATAATTCTAGGTTGCCTAGAAGCGCTAGATCGCTTATAACGAATTTTCTATATACTTACTTGAGGAAAAATGCATGTATTTACCATCTCAGAGTGAAACTGTATTAAACCTGGCTAAGCACTGTTGTTATGTACAGTTTTTCAGTCATAGCACCAAGGTATACTATCTAGAACACCTAGATGGTGTTTCCTAACAAAACAATACGTGTAAGAAAAATAATACGATTGGTATGTGAGCAGAACGCACATATCGATACCTGCGACACAGCCATTTTTGGGGGGTCCAAAATAAGTAAACAAAACTTTTTTATTACCTTAAATCTCTACTTACACATTATATCTAAAGTAATTCGATTATAATACTAATAGATAATCGAATTATGCATACTATAAGCCATTAAAAAGCCCTTAAAACACTATTTTAGATTACCAAATTTTGGCTGCTTTCGCGTAAAACTATATAAACAGGCGACGCCACCTGGCAGCCACCAGCACCAGCAGACGTCCAGGGGAAGCCAGGGTAGGCAGTCGACCACCGATTCCCCTGCTTCACCAACATCGCCTACGGAAAGGTACTGTCCCCAGTCCCAGTGTCGCCCTGTCCCTGTGAAAACACCGGTACCCGCGAGTCGTAAATCGACAGTTAGGACGCCGGATTCAAATTTTTCACAAGTTTCGCCGACTAACCTCAGAGGTCAAGAGTCAACGGTGACCCAAGTAGGCACTCACCCACTCCAACCTACAACACAGCAGCCACGCACCACCTTTAGTAGCGCGTCAAAAATACTGTCGGCACAAAAACCCAAACATTCAATTGCGCCACATATACCCGCATCACCGCGCCCAATAGCGCGCGCTCAACAAGGGGCCAAGCCCAAGCTTGCCCACCTACCACCATCAACATCACCATCAGCGCCACGCGCTGCACCACCCGCGCCTAGACATACGCTGCAAAGCTCAGCAAGGTCCGATGCGCGCAATGCCACCCGCGACCCACGCATAAATAAAAGGGAACCAATCCGCCAGATGGCGACACAAGTGACCCCGCTACCCTCCATTAGTGGTCGAAAAGTTGCCAAATTAGGCTACTCATTTTAGGGCACTAGCCGACATCCTTAAGCGACCACCGAACGCCCGCCCTTACTGACAGGGGGTTCGATTCTCCCCAGAGAGTGAAGATGAGTACAGGGTGGTACAGAGATATCTGACCGCCCTGGAAAAAGAAACGGGTATCAGCTGGTTCGCGTACAGCCTGCCAGCTGATAAAATATTTAAAGTAGCCATCAGGGGGCTGCCGGCGGACACAGACCCCCAGGAGATCGAGGAGGAGCTCCGCAACCAAGGTTACGAGCCGGAGTATGTACGGCATATCAATGCCCGTCAAGGAAGACCCGGCTGCGTATTCCACGCCGTGCTGGCCAAGACAGAGAATGTCAGAGCCATATACGACACCTCCGTGTTCATGCTAATGCGGGGGGTCAAAATAGAAGCACGGCGTGGAAAACGTGGGCCCGCCCAGTGCCACCGGTGCCAGCTCTTCAGACACAGCTCGCACCAGTGTCACCGCCCTCTCGCCTGTGTAAAGTGTGGAAAAGGACACACGGCACGTGACTGCCCACGTCCACGAACTGAGCCGGCCACCTGCGCAAATTGCAAAGGTGCGCACCCGGCAAATAACATTAAATGCCCAGTATTCCAGCGCGAAATAAAACACAGGCGGGCGGGCACTATCGTTATCACGACCGCCACAACACGCCAGCCACAGAAAGTGGCATCAACAGAAACGCAGCCAACAGAAGAGGCCCAAGGCGAATCGCTGATGTCAGCAGCAAATGGGCCCACTCAACGCGGAGAGGCTACCTCCTCTGGGCGGAGGAAAAAGAAGAGGGGAGGAACAAGAAGGAGACAAAACCCCCCGCGACCCTGGAACCAAACACAGAGGCCGCCCCTGCAAACAACTTAGCGCAGGCAAAACAAAAAAATACACACACAAACAAACACACAGTAAAACCGCAACATCCTCCTTCAACAGTCGGTTAAACAAGCGAGTAGGCACCTGATGTCAACAAACGCCGGCAGAAAGCAACAAGAGCGCCCTCTGCCGGCCGAGAAAGAAACTGTAAAATGTGTCGGAGAGGCGGCACTAAACAGGAAAAACGCAAACCAAAAGGCGTCACAAAGTTGGAGTAACAAAACTCAGAACAGAAACTTTACAGCCTGCGCTATCCAGTTGCTGATGGACTTGATTAAGGCCATCAGGCAGGGACACGACGTGGAGCAGGTCATCCTTGACGGCTTAGCCGCGCTGCTAACACTATACCACAATAAATAGTAAGCCGTTAAGGTTGTTACATTGGAACGCCCGCGGCCTCAAAAATAAGGTCGCACTCCTCCGCCATCTCCTGCAGAACAGAATATCGACGTGGCGCTGATCAATGAGACACTCCTGGGACCTGAAGATAGGTGCAAGATCCCAGGATACCATGTCTACAGGAAGGACGAGCGGTTGGCATACGGAATCCGATACCGTGGCCTGGCCGTTTTAGTAAAGGGAAGAGTAGTACACCAAGAACACCCACTGCCAACTCTGCAATCAGCATACGCGCTGGGTGTGCAGCTGCATATGGCCGGCGAGGACTTAGAAGTGGATGCCTTTTATAAGCCGCCGAACAATAAACTCGACATGAGTGAGCTAAGGGCGCTTCTCACGCGTACAGATAACCCTACTATCCTCGCCGGTGACTTTAACTCCAAGCACCTAGCTTGGAACAGCTGCTACACCAATGAGGGAGGTAAACGACTCTTCGCGGACTCAGAAGCCCATGGGTACACGGTGTCAGGCCCTGAGACGCTTACCCACTACCCAGACAAGAACACTCGCATGCCTGACGTGCTTGACATCGTAGTACACCTGGGCCTACACTGCCAGGTCACTCAGCAGGTGTTTATTTATTTATTTTATTTATTCAAGACCTCCAACGAAATATGTACACAAACTATACAAAAAATCATCAATATAAAGTAATGACAAGTGCACTCCCTCAATTATAGGAGGCTACAGCATGCATTTTGGATTATCGACTAAATATAAACTAGAATATAAACTCTTATTGTAAATTGTAAAACATATAAAAAGAAAAATCAAATCAAAACATGCCATACTTATGAAAATAAAAAAAGTTATCCTTATATATAATTAACCTGGGCTTTACCAACATTATGGCAAACCAGACGGCAAAAAATCTTCAAAAGTAGCAAAATTTATATATACTTTTTACAAACACTTTATAGGTTAAACAATATTAAAATAAAAACATAAAGATGTAATGTTAAACTGAACTGAAGAAAATTTAGTTACAGAGGGCAAAGCACTTTTAAATTAAACTATAAAATTAAATTTAAATCTGAAACATAAAACTATAGAATAACATAAAAATAAAAACTCACAGAACCTCAACTAATGACTTTTTAAATTTAGACAATGGCTCACAAATGTCAATGTCACAAGTTTTCGACAAAGTATTATAATGCCTACAGAGTCTGTTTACAGCGGCATAGTGACCGAGATTGGTTTTTGAGTAAGGTATTTATAATAGATTGAAAACTTTTTTCTTGGGATACGGTTGGGTATGTTTATATTTATGGAGTTCAGGTGTTCGATACTGTCAATGGACCCGTTAATAATTTTGTGTAAAAATATTAAATCTATTAATTCCCTTCGTCTAGACAATGTTTTAAACTGGTAATGTTTCATCCTTTCTTTGTAACTCGTTATCTGCTTTGCTAAATGATCACCATAACTGAGATGATAAAGAAAACGTCTTTGAACACTCTCTAAGCGTTTAATATAGACATCATAATGTGGGTTCCAAATGACTGAACTGTATTCCAATATCGAGCGAACAAGGGTGTTAAATAGCTTAATTTTTGTTGAGGATCGCTTAAATTCTTTGCAATTCCGGATAAGAAACCCTAGTATTTTGAAACCCTTTGACACAATTTTTAAGATATGGACATCAAATTTAAGTGCGCTATCGAGCTGAATTCCTAGATCACGGACAACACATAGTTTCTTTAATTGGACTCCTTCAATAAAATATTTCTTAGGTTGTGGATGTTTATTTCGCGATGAATTGGATATAATTACATTTGCTAATATTTAATAACATATTATTTTCTTTACACCAGAGCGTTAGTCGGTTGATATATTCTTGAAGCTTATGAGCGTCCTGAATACTCTGAATGGGTTTCAAGATTTTAAGATCATCCGCAAATAAATAAAATTGTGAATGTTTGAAGCATAGTGTTATGTCGTTTATGAAAATATTGAACAGAATAGGTCCCAAATGTGAACCCTGCGGAATGCCCGACGTGGCTCTATATTCTTTGGAGAAATGACTGTTTGCGACTACCCTCGAATGCCTGTTATATAAATATGATTCGAATCAGTTAATCAATGTACCGTCTATGTCAAGTTGATCCAGTTTTTTAACAAGGAGGTTATGGTCGACTTTGTCGAACGCTTTACTAAAATTTGTGTAAATTGTGTCTACTGGGATACGTTTATCGAGACAATCAGATAAAGTAGAAGTGAAGCACAGAAGGTTAGTGGTGGTAGATCTGGATTTAATAAAGCCGTGTTGGTATTCAGTAATTTGTGATTTGAGATACCACATGAGATGTTTGCTAATGATTTTTTCAAATACCTTGCCAAAAGATACTAAAATAGAGATAGGTCTATAGTTGGCAACAAAGTGTTTTTCTCCAGACTTGAAAATGGGTACGACTATACTAGCTTCCTTCCATTTATGTGGAAAGACTCCTTCTTGTAAGGATCTACTAAATATTCTGTGTAGAGGTTCGACTAAGGCACAGCGTTTGATAAAGACTGGCAGGATACCATCACAGCCAGCACCCTTAGCTTCATCTAATCCTTTTAAGCCTCTATAGATTTCTCTAGAATCAATAGATAATGAAAATAATGCAGAGGAGGATATGTTAGGATTAGTGTTTGGCATAGACTGAGCTGGAACTGCTGTCGGACAGCTGAAAGCTTGAGCAAAATTTTCACCAAACAAATTGCAAATGTCTTCACCATTATTAGCTTCTTTGTTTTCAAAGAACATTTGAGCAGGGTGTGTACTACTACCTTTTCTTTTATTTTAAAAAAAAGGACCAGAATATTTTTGGGTTCTTAGATATTCCATCTTCTAGGCTAGAAATATACTTTTTGTAAGAGGTTGCTCTAAGAGTATTACAGTCATCCCTTAATCTTTCAAATGCTAACAAATCTAGTGGATTTTTATTTTTTTTGAAACGAACATGATATTTGTACTAGCCCCAAGGAACTCAATCTCACAAATTGTGTGTGAGTCACAATCATGTGACGGGAACAGAACACCACACAGTAATGCAGATGCTCTCTCGCGTAAGTCGTGTTCCGATCAATGTAAGCCCTGTGCCAGGCAAGAGGCTGAGCAGGCGACATTTGTGAGAATGTTGAGGACGGATCTTGGCGAAGATTGGAAGGGAAGACAGAGACATAAATCCGATCCTCGAATGGAAGAAGTTAGGAGCTCCTAGGCCTCAGTGGAGTGATGTTGCAGCAATGAGTTCTAACACCAAGAGTTATTGGGCACAGTGGGAAAGCTTGGTTATCCAGGATGGAGTTCTGTGCCGGAAGTGGGAGAATGCTCGCGGTGACCAGTGTCATCTACAAATGGTCGTACCTAAAGTTAAGGTGCCTGAGGTCCTATAGCTCTATCACACTGGAAGTGCAGGGGGTCACATGGGAGTTAAGAGGACTCTGATCAAGATCCGAGAACGATTTTACTGGATCCATTGTCGAGAAGACGTTAAGGAATGGTGCCGCAAATGTAAAAGTTGTGTGGGTGCGGCGGTGAAAGGACCACACATTCGTAGTAGAGGTGCATCAAAGATTTATAAGCACATGAGACAGACAGGTCAACAGATGTCTGAGAGGATGAAGACCCGCTACGATCGGAAAGCGAACAATAAGGGCTTCGATGAAGGATCTCTTGTATGGTTACATAACCCGGCACGGAGCAAAGGAAAATCGCCTAAATTACAAGCAAAATGGGATGGACCTTATCGCGTAGTTACCAAGATCAATGACGTCACCTACCAAATTCAAAAGGGACCCCGAGGTGCATCAAAGGTCGTTCATGTGGATCGGTTGGGCCGTTATCATGGCTCTAACAATGCTCGGCATGAGCATGTCTAAGAGGGAGGCAATGTTACAAGATAGACCAACGCCATATAGTAACGAGAGGAAGAACTAGGTAGTAACTAGTGGCGCCATCTAGTATCGTATAGCGGAACTAATCTTCTCGTGTCGAATGGAATTTTCCAGAATGTTCGAATCGAACATTCTGGAAGTTTCTAGTCGCTTCGGGAACAATGAGTTCGAAAGTTGATTGTTCTGGAAGTTTCTCGAATTATCTAGAACAGTATGGAACGTTCTAGAAACTTCTTCCGTGCTATATAAAGAGCGGTCGGGTTCGTCGTGGGTCAGTTTCGATTGAGAAGCGATACAGAGCAATCAAAGCGTAAAATAGTGCGAAGTAATAGAAGTGTTTTTGTAATAAACAGTGATTAATTGAAGTAGATTATTTCTCTCTTAAGACTGCTATTTAAATAATTTATCCCTGAACCCCAGCTCGTAACACTATTAATTCTGCACTCGCATGATTTCTAATAATTTACGTACATAAAAATCCATTCCATACTACGATAATTATAAGATAGATAGAGTCTCCACAACATCCACTCCGAAAAATATAGTTGGATTCAAATGAACCATAATAATAATATATGTATTCCATAAAAGGTTTACCTTTGTAGCGATTAACTTTAGTAGATTCTTTGAGTATAACTCAATGAATACCACATCAAAATTTACAAAATAGTAGAGCTTGTTGATTTCCTAATCAGAACCAAAACTGTAATATATATACAGCCTTATAAAAACAAATATTAAATTTTCAGGACAAAGGCCTTTCCCAAGCATCGTACAAAAAATAAATTTACTTTACGATTCAGCTCGAAAGAAATCATCATTCTCGAAAGATTAGGCAGAAGTGGCCTCTTAGTACATACTCATAGTCCTACATATTATTATCGTCTGTTATGTTTAAGTGTCACAGTAAAAGAGGGCGAGCCTACTGCCATCAACCGGTGCACAACTCCAGACTCCGGGCGGTCACAGAAAAAATCCACACAGATAAACCTTGTAACAATGCTCGATCCAGGAATCGAACCCAGGACCGCAATATAAATAGTGTAGCTTGTAAACACTACACCAACAAGGCAGTAACAACCTTCACTCGCCACAAAAGCATTCAACAACCAAAATAAACACAGCCCTTAAAAGATACTTTAACTTACGTAAGCATATAGACGAACCCGCGTAGCACCTCGGTGTTCCTGGGTTGCGCTCCCAACTCACAATAGAAATACCTCGCGCATTGTATCGGGTCGCACAGCAATATTCATTTCCATCTCACAGCTGGCTTCTGCGAATTGTTAAAAACATATTATTGGACATTTAAAATAAAACGAACATTGTTTGGTATTGTAATGGATACAGTTTAGTTTTGTGTACATTCGTAGGAAGTCGTAAAGGCTTGTTCTGAAACTAAATACAAGTACGAAATGTAACTGAAAAAATGTAAAACAAGTACGATTGGTAAAATATCATGATAGCTTATGTAGATCAAAGTGTCTAGTCTATGTGGGACAGAAATTTGATACTGAAAGATACCAAAAATCTACGTATAATAATATTTTGTTTGATACATACATACATACATAAACTCACGCCTTTTTCCCATGGGGTTAGGCAGAAACTACAGAACGCCACCTGCTACGATTCTTACATAATTCTTTTGCTTCACTCACATTCATACATCTAGTCATACACACACGCCGGTTAAGAGTACTGCGCACCTGGCCTTTTTGAAGATCATCACCTATAAGGTCTATGTATGTCTTTCTAGGGCGTCCCCTCCCGGCGTTTCCATTCACGTCTGCCTTGTAAATACATTTCGTTAGTCGCCTTTCATTCATCCTCTCAACATGTCCAAACCATCTTAACATACTCTTTTCAATTTTAGTCACTACATCTTCTTTTAAACCACAACGTTGTCTCATTCCTCAACCTATCATTTAAAGTTACACCACACATTCTTCGCAAGGAGCGCATTTTTAATGCATTAATCCTACTTTCATGTCTTTTTTGCCGTATCCACCCTTCACTTCCATACATAAGTTAGGCACCAGCAAGCTGTTGTGAACGGCGAGTCGAGCTTCCGGAGACATCGACTTGCTGGTCACAACTCACAACCGCATGTATAGCACCATTAACTTTATTCCTTGCATTCACTCTCCTTCCCACCTCCTCTTCAATCTTTCCATCCTTTGTGAACATACTGCCCAGATATACAAACTCGTTCACTTGCTCCACACTCTTATCATTTATTTTCACTTCACACTCCGATACATCGATTTTGTTTGATATTTTTATAAAATGCGTATACAGTTACAATAAAGTGCTTAGAAGCCAAATTCATCGCAACTGCTGGGTAGCGTGACGCATTACAATACCAAAGAATTTCATGTTTTAGATATTGGGACGAAATGCGATGGATGTCTTTTTGGATGTTTAACTATTTCTTGATTCGAAATTTTACTATACATTCCAATAAACGCCAGACGAGAATTGTAGAGATAGGTGAAAATGGCGGGACGAGCTCGATACCTACCAAAAGACTTGAACTTACAGAAATCAGAAGGGGACCTTAACCATGCAGTGCAATAATATAAACCCAGTTAGTTAGTTCTTTAGTTAGACAAAATTGTTTCTAAGGACTGGTAAAAGGAATGTAGGTAGTCTGACAGCGAGATGGGCGGGACATCATTGTTGCCATTGCGGGTAGAACCTAGGCAAGGGAAGGATGGAACAGGAGTTTCGGGTTAGGCACAAGAAAATAAAGACTTATTCCTGAGGATGATGATGACCCAGTTCTACATTCCACAATAGGGTATTTTGCTTACGCATCGAAAAAATAGTGCTTTGATTGAATTTCAATATTGATATTTAATTGTCTTATGAGTAAACAAATAATGTGAGCTAAAAAAGACAAATTTGGTTGATTTTGTGGCCCGCGCATGCGGTTCAGTTGTTTTTAGGGTTTCGTACCTCAAAAGGTAAAAAAGGAACCCTTATAAGATCACTTTCTTGTCCGTCTGTCTGTCTGTCTGTCCGTTGTTTCTGGAGAAATGGGAGCCAGCTTCTCTGGCGTCCTTAACGGGGATTGAATCCGCTAGCACCAACTGCGCTGGTGCTGGTGCTTGCACTAGTGCTGGCGTGCTGGGGTGCGTGTGGTGAGCGGCTTTATTGCTCCGGTACCATTCTGGACAAATGGTAGTGAGTAATCACGGTGCAACTCACATTTTCTCTTGAGTACCAGGGGCGAGTGCTCTCGGAGGCGTGACCTACCGAAGATGGTCCCAGACACCTCGTAAGGGGTTGCCTGGTATAGTGTGCCGCTTTCCATAACGTAAGGTTGGTGAAGGAGGCCACTATAGGAAAACTAAGTAGACAAATAGGGGTATGTCTGTCTGTCCGTCTGTGTCACCACCGATTTTCTCAGGAAAACGGGTGGACCTAACTAGTTGAAATTTATACCAGATACTGAGGTCTATAGTCCCTATTAAATGTATAAAAATCAAGGTTCAGAGGCAACACGTTAAAAATATATAAGCAAAATTAGATTTTGCAGAAATTTGTAAGTATCAAAATTTACCTTAATTTCCAACATTTATTAAGGTAAATTTTGGTACTTACAATTTTTCGCGAAAATATAATTTTGCCCATATCTTTAAAACTTGCCACCAATAAAAATTATACAAATTTTATTATAACGGTATAGTGGGTAGCTACGGAACCCTCGGCGCACGAGTTCGATTCGCACTTGACCAGTTTTTTTTCTTAAATAAAACAAGGCAAAATCAAACTCAATTATTTAACTAAGGACCTACAATTTTTATTATGTTGGTACCATTTATAATGTTTTTTGATGCAAACACTTCAAGATCTGTGGATCTTAAATTTATAAGTTCATAAGAAGACACGCTATCTTCAGAATCATTCGAAGGTGACACAAATTCCTGCTGTTCAATATGATTTCCGATTTATTTGTAAAGCTGTGTTCAGCCTTTAAGGCTCCAGTTACAGTTTTTTGCAATTTAGCAGTAGTAATCACCAATCGGCACCTTTATTTCCTGTTTTTGAATAATCAAAAACTCCTGTTGTTCTTTTGGGATTTTATCCTCTCTCAGACAATAACATTCGTCTAAACATTTACATGCATGTAGCATCAAAGATGGCCGATAGATGCAAATGTGGATGGAATGGAATGTCTCTAGTAAAATAGCCATCTGAACAAGTACTAAGTTTAGAACAACGTTGCGGGTAGTTAAACTTTACTCCGTGTAGTGTTATAGTGAACGTTTGGTTCTTTATTTCTTTGGTTTAATGCGTTGTTATCACTTACGACTTTCATCTTTATGAGATACGGATCCATGATTTGTTTCTACTAAAGATTAAAAGAAAATTGTACCTAACTTTAAAAGCATTTCTGCGACACTGAATGTTTTGGTACGAATGAACTACCACGTTTTGAGATAGTATTGTAATTTCATAATAATCTTTATTATAGATAGAGGCAATAAGTTGAAGTTTGTATTATCTAAAAAGATACGCAAAGAGCGACCCCAAATTAGACTTAAATAGTCCCAGTTTTTTATAATCCATAGAACTGTTATTGAGAAATCATATACAAAACACGATGTGGGGGTGAAAGAATCCAAGACCATGCTTGTTACGTATGCCTAGGAATCTGCTGACATTGCGGACAATATACATAAATAGACCTTATGACAGTGCAGTTACCGCGAAGTCAACGCACGTAGCTAGACTTTCTCTGACACAGAAACGTACGGAGCATAAACATAGGAAGTTGCTGACTGTGGAACCGATCCAGCCATGACGTCAAGGAATCGATCGATGCCGAACTAATATTTAAGAGCATCTCTTGTAAGAAGGAGGCATTCCATATTCCTACATCGTGTAGGATGGATCCTCGTAGGCTAGTTAGTTGTAGTTAGTCTTTTTAATTATTGTAACCGCTCCATGACCTAACATCGGCTTGGAGTGGACATTTGTAGATTAGCTAGTTTTAGTTAGTAGTTGTAACCATTCCATGTTCCAACCTCGACTTGGAATGGGCAGTTGTAGGAGAATTAATTGTAATTAACTTTAATAATAAAAAGTTTTGAATCATTGCGGGTTTCTTTCCAATCCCCCGGCTGTGGTAAACGTAATTGGCGCAGTCGGTAGGATATCCGCGGGAGACGTCGAGTCTCATATCTTACATCGATAATCACGTCTTGTGTCACCCGGGTGGCTATCAAGCATCGTTCCGGATAACCTGAACATACTGACATGCTGCAGACCGAGAGGAGAATCTAGAAATCGATTCAAGGGGAGAGACCAGAAGTGAAATAGCTGTAAGTACATTTGAATTATTCTCGTGTTGCTCCCTACTAAATCCTAACCTTCGGGGTTTACCATCCCAGAACCTCGAGTGCGCGGGGACCTGCATCACGTCAGGCCCACCGACGAACTGTGGATATTAGTAGAAATATATTTTTAGATAAGCTAGAGTTAGGCAATTTGATTAGTTTAGATATGGCTCAGCACAGCCAAATACCATTTCTAAGGCCCTTCGCCTTTTCCCTGCTTTTCATAGTAACCCTAACGTGCTTGCGCGGTTTATTGAAATCCTTAACTCATTATCCAAGTGGTGCACGCAGAAGAGAATTTTCTAACTTGTGACCATTAAACAGAATTCTTAATAAGATTTCTGGAACCACTTTGTGTACCACTAACTCTAATGGGATACCAGAGAGTTGGTTGGGCATTCGAACCACCCTGATTAACAACTTTTCAGACCATAACCATAATTTCAAGGAGCCGGTATCTAATTGACAGCTCCCGTAGGTCCAATCCCTTAGTTTTTAAATTTTCCTTTTATTTCTGCCCCCGAGAATAGTTACCTCCTGTAAAGATTATCATCATCAGCTTCTATTAATGTTCCCTCTGTTCACCACACGAGCCCAGTGTGGATTGGTAAAGATTATCCGTAGTACCTAAAAACACGCACAGGCCCTTATCCTATCCTTCCCAGTCCTAGCAACCAACGAGTTGACATTCACTTACATGGAGGCTGAATGCCTGAAATCAAACTGGTGCCACAGCGAGAAGGAAGTTACACACCAGATCCGCACCAAATCTGATTGCATCCAGAAGTCGATCACCAATCAAGTTCTGCGGGACTCCAGCCATCCCACTACAGTTATCCTGATGAGGGAAACTATGAAGAAACGCGATGATCAACACCACGTCCTGTCATCCGCTCAGCAAACGAAAGTACAAATTATCTGTCACCAAAAAGACTACACACCGCTCCAAGGAAGTTATTTATTTTATTTTTATTTTATTTATTCGGGAAAACAATCAATTACACATTAAGAATTACAAAAAATATAGGATACAGAAATGATACAAATGTGAAATCAAACACGTTCTCCACAGATAACAATGAGACAATTTGGTAAATTTTAAGATTACGTTGCAAACAATAAATAAAAAAGAGGAATATTAATAGTAAAGTATCAACATAACAAAACATAAAGCCATCAATAGTGCCGCATAAGTGGAACAACATTGTAACGTTAGCTTTACAATATGTTAAGTAACATGAGTCTAAACTTTCCACGCGGTAAAGCAAACAGATCCAAACTGCAGAAATTCTTATTAAAATTGCTCGTAAGGCGACGAAGAGGAGCACGCAAGCCGGCATTAGTACGACTGGAAGTAGTGGCGAATACAGGTCGTGCGCGCACCTCGCGTCCCTGGCATGTTCTGGGAACTATATAACACAACTTGTTACAACAATTAGTTACAACTCCCGATGGATGTCGACTGAAATCTGAAGAGTTCACCATAGCAGATGCTGACGATGGAATCAAAGACCAACCTCGCAAAATCATGAAGATACCCTTCGATTCTGGGCAACGAGCTACATCAACTACTCACATCAATTAGTACTCCGTGGATCTTCAGGGACTACACAGTAGCCAGGACAAAATTATGATCCAGAACCCCGTGCAAATGCGCAACGCGCAAAAGAACACCTGTCATACCACAAGAACCAGCAGCCTCCTACCGTAATCCTGGAAAAAACTCAGATCCCGAGAAGACTCCGGCAACATTTTCACTCAACGTGCTAAAATAGTTGCCGTTCTAAGGGTGGAGGTGTTACGTATGCCTAGGAATATGCTGACATTGTGGACAATATACATACATAGACCTTGATGACAGTGCAGTTACCGCAAAGTCAACGCACGTAGCTAGACTTTTGCTGACACAGAAACGTACGGAGCATAAACATAGGAAGTTGCTGACTGTGGAACCGATCCAACCATGACGTCAAGGAATAGATCGATGCCGAACTAATATTTAAGGGCATCTCTTGTAAAAAGGAGGCATTTCATATTCCTACATCGTGTAGGATGGATTCTCGTAGGCTAGTTAGTTGTAGTTAGTCTTTTTAATTATTGTAACCGCTCCATGTCCTAAGATCGGCTTGGAGTGGACATTTGTAGATTTTTCCCTTTTCCAACCCCGACTTGGAATGGGCAGTTGTAGGATAATTAATTGTAATTAACTTTAATAATTAAAAGTTTAGAATTATTCCGGGTTTCTTTCCAATCCCCCGGCTGTGGTAAACGTAATTTGCTCAATAGTTGCATTAATAATCAAGTCCCATTATTTTGAAAATAATAAAGATAAAATAATACTCAAATTATGCAAAAGGACTATGTGGTGTAGTGCACACACTGCTTAGTTCTGGTTTTTTCTGCCTACTCACATGGGTAAAAGGCGTGAATGTACCTATTTGTTTTCTTAAAAATTTACTTGTCATCACAAAATCAATCAATCATTTGATTTTTCTATCACGTAAAACTTAAAATATAAATAAATTGAAAATTTCAAAGAAAATCTTTTATACCATTGCCATTTACATTACCATTTTTTTATTACCTTTCTTACGCAGGGGTTTAAGTAAATCAAATACCTGTGCTAGGAAGCCCCGCTCTTCATAACTCACATAGTGAAAATGAACAAAGCTTTTAACAAACGAGAAAGAAAAAATAACTAAAAATAAAATAAAATCAAAACAAAAATATGTTATGTGGGTGTGTGTGTGATATCCAACCTAATTGAAGTGTTTGCAAGGGTATTTCTATGTCATACTAAGTCTTGCTTTTCGCCAACTGATTAGGGATTTTTTACAGCTGTGACAGTCATCGGGTAAATGTTCAATATTTTATTTATTTTGTTGTATAAGTTTATAGAAAGTCTAGTATATTGTCTTGCTGCGAAAGTTGATTTAGCTTAGACTATGTAAAATTCAATAACAATATCACTGTCCAAGGTGCGTTTAACCAAACTGCCAGATGGCAAGTTTTAGTTTTCGAATGACTTAAATAATTTGTGCGTTATTAACGTACCAAGTTTTCAGAGGATCCGATTTAAACTGTAAGTTAATAGCTTGTCAAAGATCGAACTGTTTATATTAATGATTTGCACGTGCCTTGACAGAATTTTATAGAGTTTTAGGTTGCAGATAAGTTCTATTAAATACGATTAGTTTCTATCAGAACAAATCGTAATACATTATTTTGATAAATTTTATCTATGGAATAAAACCTGCCGTTTCATAGCTTTTAATTTTTGAAAGTAATGCGAAACTACGATTTTTATTATTTTGACGATTGATATTATCTGCTTTGAATTAGTCTGTCTGATTCCAAGACATGTGACATCCACCAAACCGCAATGGGCCCGCATGGTGGATTACGAGCCATTCCCTCTCACAGAGAGGAGGCCTGTGTCCCAGTAGTGGAAACATTAA
This sequence comes from Orthosia cruda, assembly GCA_964057195.1. Classification (NCBI taxonomy): domain Eukaryota; kingdom Metazoa; phylum Arthropoda; class Insecta; order Lepidoptera; family Noctuidae; genus Orthosia; species Orthosia cruda. The sequence goes on along the minus strand of CAXKVB010000008.1, from coordinate 24,351 downwards.
AAGGATGATGATAATGATTATTTGCTCTAAAAAGCTGACAAAGCTACGTTTTAAGACTATATTTCCGGTTTCCTTGAAGAAATTCTTAAAATCGGCTTTATTTAAACATTTGGTAGCTATGCTATTTTTCTACGTTGTGGAAAACTCACCGTAAGTCATGGAAGACTTATTGCAAGACAACACTTTATTTTTTTGGAAATAGAAATTAGATATATTTTTTTGCCCTATATAGGATCCTATATAGGGCAAAAAATATATATAAAATGAAACTTATTTTGTACGAAATCTGTAAAGTCGTGTATCGGTCAAGTAGCGTCTTAATTGTGTGCCATCTAGAGTAAACTGGAGTACTAGGAGGTAAGTATTTCGCTTGGAGTTGGCGATGCTTTTCCGTCAGAATGCTGGTAAAGCATGGCTGGACATCATTGTCTAGACTGTCGGCTGAAGGGTTAGTGGAATAAGCCGAACCTATTAGATCGCCCAGTTGTTTTTAATATTGCGAAATGATTATAATCGCCAATTGAAGTAAACGAACTGATCCGATGATGAAGCCGGAAGGTAGGCACTGGAACTCCGAAATAAAACAATTTATCTTAGTCGTGTTTGGGCTTATTGGAATCGTCATAAGATTTGGATTGGCTGTTAATAATTTTTCATACTATTTTGAGGTACCTACCAAAAACGAATAAATTAAAATCTCAAAAAAAACCGGGTTCCAAAACAAAACTTTCTTTTCCGAAGTCGAAAACCAAAGACACCGACTTCGGAAAATAATGTTATTTTTCGCTTTGTAGTGTTTTGTTTTGGAAGCCGGTTTGATTTCATTGTTAAAAAAAATTTCATTGTTTCGCTAATTAAGACAGATGAAGGGACCCTTTAACTTTCACTGTCTGTGTCTGTCTATTGTTTTACTATTATTTTGCTAATATTTTATCAAACGCAATATAACTATTGCCCATCTTTTTCTTCTTACGTATGCCTATTTTCAACATAATCTCATTGCCATCTTCTATGACACCCAAGAGTAGTCGAACTGTGCCTTTATTTTCCGGGACAATAGACATCTACAAAATATCCTGGATGTATATCTTTCTATAGCCAAACAAGAATGAGGAAACGGTATATTCTTAGACGTGAATCAACTATTACGTAACAAACTTAAACGATTCGTCGTAACAGACAAACAAGAAAGTTAAAAGTACCGCAGTGTGGGTCTTATAAATGTTACAATTTTATAGATTACCCGTTGTATAGGCACTCGGCCTACGCATGGATGGATCAAAGGATGGATGACAAAGTTTGAGAAACTGCTCAAAATAAATGTTTACCTAAAATTTAATTCTAGTTTACATAAACTGAACGAACCACAGTCTAATTTTAACCAAGCTAACATTTTCGTACTTATTCCATTTTCAGAACTTTTATCACTTTCAAAAACGTTTCATTAAAAGCAAAATTGCTCCACCGCATTATGAGAATGATTAACATTGATAATAAAGTTAGCAAACTCGGAAAACATCGTTAAAGCAGTAATAAAAACTGAAAACTTACACTAAATGAGCATGAAATACATACATAATGGTCGTTGTATTCGCTACCAATTTTATAGTTATAGGACTGAGATTTCAACAATTATTACCATGGTTTATTTAAATTTGGTTTCAAAATAAATAAGGCATGAAACTCTCAAAAGCTTTCCAAAAATGAGTTGATTTGCAATAGCTGATAATTTATTTAAAGCAAATGAATAATACAATCTTCTTTTGCTGACGGTGAAATGGACGAATGGATGGCCTTTGTTTGAAAAACCCGTGGACTGACAAAGGACGTTACGAAGAGGCCTGGGCCTCATACATTAACACAACTTCACAGACAGACAGATTCACGAATATAATGAGTTTGCTGTGAATAATGATGTTGTTTATTATTTCTAAATGATCTGTGACTTTTTTTGACTAGTGTGGGACCTAGATAAAAGTAGTTTGCAATTAAATTGTATGTACTTTCCATAGAATTACTCGAAAACTGGCTCTTATTACACCACTTTAGGGCACACAATGCAGTGTATTTCAATTTCGTGTTCGCACTCGTGTGGAAAAGTGAGCTTCTTACCCTAGATAAAGAAAACTGCGACCCATAGAGTCTATAAGTTATTTGACTCATACAATACTAACGATCATGGTCTGAACAATAAATTAATTGAATAAAACCTTTTCTCACACGAATATTTGTTACTAAATATTATGTTTATGATAATGATTGCTACAACAACATTCACGATGTTTTGAAAAACGTCGTTTGATACGCCTGCATTTATCACTGCACTCACATAAACCAGCTTCGACTGCAATGAAAAACTTCGCTCACTTGCATGTATGAGTAAAGTATCGTACAGAAACTACCAAAATACTCCCGAGATCTATTCAATTACGTTATATTTCTGGAAAGAATCTAAAATCCTCTTAAGTTCCCAAATGTTACTGCCTCAACTAACGACATCAAAAGGAAAATGTAAAATATTCCTTTGACGGATGGAATCACTCAACCAGTTACGAAGTGTTAAATCCTGTTGATTTCTCTGAAGATTACACCAATTTGTTCGGTGGTAGGTTTATAGTGGGATATTTTGGTTCGTCTGTTTGTTTATTGGTAATTTGTATAGAACTGAATAATGACCGGTTGACGTAACAATAACGTCAAGCCAGTTTGTTAGATCTCAAACATATAAGTGAAATCAGAAGATTATTTATAGGCACGCATTGAGGTATCTATCGCGCCGAATGCGCCACAGATAAAGAATTTAAATATTTTTTTGTATGATAATGTATTGTGTGTGTTGTTTTGCTTTGATTGAGCGGATGTTAGGAAGAACTGCAAAGGGAGAAGTGGCTAAAGTGAACTGCCCATATTGCTGAAATGCACCCGAAGAGATGGGCGAAGGTTGTCACTCACTGAGAGAGGATGTCACCATCGACATCAACCGCAGCAAAGGTGGTGTGAACATCTGTGGCCTAAGACAAAGTTACATTGTTAACGCGATAGTAATTATCGAAATGCCAAAATGTTTGTGATTGATCACGTGACGTTACGGTACCACATTTTAATCGCATAGATTTTATACTCTTTGGCAATCGTTATCGCTGATAGAATGTGACTTTGTCAAGAAGCTCTACCTAACCACACTATAAAGTGCCACAATGCCTTATTTCTGTACACCGTAAACTAGGTTCGCGATAGCTGTGTTGAATGCGTTTCCCTTCATTGTTCGCTCCTGCACCAAACTCGATCTTAGCTAGCATAATAAAGAACGCAATTTAGATACCGCTACGCTAGCAGCCTCAAAAATACATTTTACCGTCCGCGGCTCCACCCCTTTTGTATTAGTACTTCTCCGAATAAGATATCTTTTTATTTATTATTTAGCTGACGTGTTATTCTAATGTATATTTCTGTACAGTTTCTTCAAAATCCGTTTAGTAGTTTTTGCGTGGAAGAGTAGCAAACATCCATCCATCCTCAAAAACTTTCACGTTTATAATACATAGTATTAGGTTTTTTTGTTTATTCTGTGCATTTTTTGGGACTTTTTTGCATCTTATGCGTGAACAAAATCGGTTGAATAGTTTTTGAGATTACGAACTAAAAATTCTTATTAGAAACGCACAGGACCGATCAGTGTGGTGACGCTTGGGGGATGCCTATGTCCAGCAGTCGACGCGGGAATTGAATCCAAGACCTCGTTGTTGTTGAGAAGAATAGAATAGAATATACTTTATTGTACACCATAAACGTTGTAAACATTAGCAGTAGAAGCAATTAGGTAAGTTACAATATGGCTATCATTTAGAGATTTAATAATTCATTGCCTAATCACATCTGATGCATGTTAGTAAGCAATCAGTAAGCTATGAATAAATTTTTCAACTTTTATTTATTTTTCACATCTTAAATCCGTTTTCAAGAAATAAATTATTGACACGTCGCAAGTAAAACGCGATCAATTATCACATTAATTTTGCGATAATACTGGTTCCATTAACTGGGCGTTAAAGTCACGCCATTTTTCATGGGATTGGCCAGAATACCGCTTGCTACATTCCTCATTTTTTTATTTAAGGGGCTGTGTTCGAACAGTTGACAATCGACATCTGAGGTTCTAACCCACGCCCACTGTCATTGAAAGCTTAGGGAAAAACTTTAAATTGGAGCGAAAAGTATTTGAAAATTAAATTCACAAGGCCGACCACAGAGGCCCGCATCATAAACGGACTCTTCCGATAGTTTTTACATAAACATTACTGCGCAAGTTCTTATTTCAAACTGGCGGCTGGCATCTGACATCATATCGTTAACTGTTATTTTGCCTATGAATGCAACCTTATTGCTACGAAAATAAAGATCACTAAAATAGGCAATCTGGCTAGTGTCATACAAGTTCTTGCCGAGCAAATTGAATAAATATTAAAATTTTGTCTGATTCTATGCGACTGCCACAAATAAGAACACAGTAGGTGACATTTTGAACCAACTTCTTTATGATGGTTTTATACCCAGGTACTCAAATTTATAGCAGAGTAGACCCATCAAATTTTGAATAAAGGTACTTTTGGGCTCCACCGCAGTTACGTAAAAAAAAAACTAACTTACTAGGCTTTGAAATGGTTAGCTGCTCTATTTAGGCAAGCTTTTCAACCTAGTAAAGGTTTATAAAACTACGTAAGAACATGGAGAAAATGTTTACTATGATTATTAGATAATATGTGTGTGCGTATTTTTGTATGGGTTATTTTAATATTATAACTCTATCACTATAAGTGTTATAATTTTATGTAGTTACCGAACACTAGATTATTTTCCAAAAGTCTTTTCAATTTATATAATTTTACATATTTTTTGCTTTCTCCTGGAAAATATTGTTCGAAAAAGTTATATACTGAGTTTTTGTGTATAGCGTGCAACAGCCGTGATACTGTCTGTTCACATGTTGCATTTTTACATAGAGTTAAAAAGTAATAGACAGGGCGAAAAAAATACGAGCAATTTTATTAACATTACATTTTATTTACAAAAAATTGATAATGATAAATGATTTTATTTCTGTAAGTTGGTTTGTACAAACACTTTTACATGTCGAACATATTTTTAAAACTAGATGAGGTCGGCGTTTCCTATCTGACTACTCTGAGAAGAAAGGCCGAAACAAACTCGGAGGTCACAGTCTCTTTTAAAGTCCAGACAAAATATTGGTTAGATCATGTGAAGACCATGTAGACTGATGTCTGAAATGGTCTTTTGAGGAAAGAACCAGCCAGATTGAGTGGACCCGTCCAGTCAGTGCACGCATTTGTCAATAACCAAGCAGCTAAACTCAGAATTTTAAGGAGCTCAACGATTCGACGAACAATACCAAAAAAAGGACATCCGGGTAGGCCGCATAAACTACTCAAACTGCCAGACCATGATTAAAAACTAAGATAAATTTAAATTAAAACAAAAAAAAAAACAAAAAAGAATGATCCAGATAGTCTTCACATTCACAATAATTAAAATAAAATAATATAATACTTTAAAAAGTAAATATTCTTGTCATTGCAAGAAAACCAAAAAAAAAATATTAAAAAATATAATAACAAAATTCACGGTGCAAAATATAATAAAAAAACAAAATTAATTGGAGCAGCTCAATAAGTACCTACTTGCAGGCGTGGTCCCAGGGGGTTATTTATCATTCGGGCTGTCGAGAACTACGACTCAGATTGTTTGGAACATGGCCGGACCCAAAAACATCAAGACATAAAAACACGAACGTGCCAGAATACTACTTTCGTGGTAGGTGTAAAACGACTTTTTTTACTAAAAAATACAATCGACTTCCAAATAAAAACACTTTAAAGTGAAAAATAACTTCAAAGTAAAAAATCACTTCACTTTCGGAAGGCGGTGTAAAAAAACGAAGAAACGAAAACCGGAACACTGACTTCCGAAATTGAAGTTATTTGTAATATTTTTTTTTAATGTGGATGTCGGGTTGTATTTTTTGTAAAATGTTTTTATTTTTAACTTTTAGTTGTGGTACCTACCTAGTGGGCATGTTCTATAGTGATGCACAATAAACATAAATGCGGTTGCAGCAATCCTGAGAGATTTGCCGTCATTTATTGAAGAGTTATGTTTTATATAGCTCCGAAGTTCTTCATCAGATCTTAACCAAGTTTAAATGGGACCATATCGGAATAAACTTCTTTGGCGAACCCACGGACCTGATATTTTGGAAAAGTCTTATTCCTCATCTCTGGTTTGCATTTATTAACTGGCTTGAGTGGAGATTCGCAAAGGCAACCGTACTCGGAGTAGAAAGTATTTCAGTAAGGACTGGTACGGACTTAGCCATGATTATTTCTTAAGAAATATGTAACAATGTATATGAAAGTTATATAAACGAAACAATAATAATGTCAGGTTCAAGCGATACTTATATAATAATAACTTACTCGTTAAAACCAATCTCCGATGCTTCACCTGCTTCTGAATTGGCCAAACGTCTTCTTAAACTGTTAAGAAAAATCATTCATTCATATGTCTGTTCCATGGACCCGGACGGTACTCGTATTATGGGTAATCCATGGTATAATAATATACTTCGCCTGGTAGTCTCTTCCCGTGACAGCTGGGTCACGTGATTGGCCTAAGTCTACGTCATCAACTGCGTTGCGGTTCTCAAACTTTTTTTTGTGGGGAAAAAGACAAAATAATAGAATAGGTACTAAATTTTTATCATTTATAATAAATCGACATATTTGATACTTTTTTATGTTTTTACTTTGCTTTTTTTTTTAATTGATTGCTTGGTTTATTTCTTTTCCTTACGCGTAGATGTAATGAGATGAGAATGTTGAGATGGATGTGCGAAGTGACGAGAATGGATGAAGTGAGAAATGAGTATATTAGAGGCAGTTTGAAAGTGGCGCCAGTGACAGAAAAGTTGAAAAGAAACCGTTTGTCCGGGTATAGTCATGTGATGAGGAGGGATGAAACGCATGTTACTAAAAGAGTTAGGAATATTAATGTGGATGGATGGAGAGGGAAGGGACGGCTAAAGAAAAGATGAATGGACTGTGTGAGGAGTGATATGAAAGAAAAGGGAGTCAGTGATGGCGTGACGGAGGATAGGATGGTATGGAAGAAAAAAATGTGTTGCGCCGACCCCAAGTGACATGGGGCATGGGCAGGAAGATGATGATGTCTCGTAGATAGGTTCTTGTTTGAACTAAACAGAGTAATACCTCATAATGAATTACAAGTCCATGAACAATCCGAGTCAAATTGAAAATGAATTTTTCATTGTGCAACGTTTGACCGTAGTATTGATTAAATTATTTCTCCATTATATCAGCAACCCTGATCAATTCTTTGCAAGGGTAAATCAGTATTCCCCTCGACACAAAAAAAAACAATCACAGGCATCGCTACTATTTTTTTTTTGTTGGGAAAATGCTCATGCATGCTATGCTACCACAGGTAGATAGCAGTTATGTGGGTCTCCAACCCACTAAAACGTCACGGTGTCCTCCTGTGCCGCTTATGGCGGGAACACAGGCACGCGTTAGCACTCACCGCGAACCCGCCGCAGCCATCCGTCACCGGACCCTCCTTTGGGGTGTACCACCCATCACCCGCGCACTAGAACACATTGCACGCCGTGACCACCCCAGGGACCAAACCAGCACATGGGCGCCAGACGGCCCAGTGTATGGCACCCTTAGCCCTCCTTTGACGGGACAGGTCAGTGCCCCGCTACCTATCACTTTTCGGCCTCAGGCGATAGGGACCTCCCCTGCGGCCCCACCTCATCCGCAATCAGACGGTGGCGGTGGCTTAATTTAGTTCGGGACGAAAACCCACAAAACTTGACTTGACTAAAATAAATCAAAACTAATTAGGTTAGGTTAAGTTCGAGTGTACAGCCGTATTGACACAGCTATGCCTTAATTTATGGAATTTACAACGCGTAGATAAATGAAATAATATCTAGAAAGGCACATACCATTTCTTTTAGCTGAAGTTAATTACAATATTGAAGTCACGCATATGGTAGCGTCTCTTCGTTGTGAAAAGAAAAAACCTTATTACACCGCCTTTTATACTTCTGTTTTTACAGTTTAGTACGGAACAATTAACAATTTTTCTTGTGTATCTTTCACAGTTCACGGGTGCACCACAAATGTTTGGGAGCCACAGTATTTTGCTCACCGAGCGAAACAACGCTATAGGTGTGAGCGAAACAACAATAGCGATGAAATGGCGAGTTGTCAGTATGACACTTGTCAATTCGATATGTTGCCACTGTGTGTGATTGAATTACCCGAGCAAAATGTATTTTTCAATTTAACAAAGCAATTTCGAACTAATAATTCAATATATAAATTAATTTAACACTAAATAGATGAAACACATGAGTTACTAAATAGTTCAGCTAGTTAGTAATTTATTTTGATTTCGTTATCTACATGAGAAAGTACCTAAATTTTCTGAAAAGGACAATCAATGGTAACACTTATCGTGACGTAGGCTTAGGCCATCCTGTAAAGAGAATACCATGTCTTATTATACCATGGGGTAATCTATCTAAATCTATACTCATATATATTTTATATGATAGGATGGACTGGATTGGATGCATTGGATGTACTGACCAGATTACAAACATTCTTGGACTATTAAAAAACCGGCCAAGTGCGAGTCGGACTCGCGCACGAAGGGTTCCATACCATTATCGACAAAAAACGGCAAAAAAATCACGTTGTATGGGAGCCCCACTTAAATATTTATTTATTCTGTTTTGAGTATTTGTTGTTAAAGCGGCTACAGAAATATATACAGCCTGGTGACAGACAGACAGACGGACAGTGGAGTCTTAGTAAAAGGGTCCCTTTGGCTACGGAACCCTAAAAACGAAAGCGTTGGGCTAAAACAGCTAGCTACCAATATAACAATTATTTAAAAAATGTGTAGGTACTTACATTACCTCTTCCATATGTTTTTGTCTGTTAGAATACAAAAGCTTTTTTGCTGATTTGAGACATTTTTGTTTGTTCCCATTTGGCACGGAACATTGAGGTAATAATGTACTACGCACTAGAGAAGTCACCACACATCACTGCTGTATTCCGTTCATGTGGGGTCGGCCGGCCGCACTTCACTCAGTTGCTTGCTAAATCTTGAGCGCCTATGTCATTGTTTGTTTTTAAACGAAAAAACGTTCAAACGCATTAAATATGCGGTCGTGTGTTTTAAGATATTGCACTTATAATTCAACTAATACGGCGAAATGCAAAGGAATAACTTTTCGTCAATGAGTAACTAAATAATCATTTTTAAATTGAAATATTTGGTGGGCGCCATGATGCCTCATTTCTCATATAGACTAAAAATTAAGATGTGACAATTTGTGTAACAAGTGTAGGTAGAATAGTAGTTGGTAGTAAAAACCAAAGTCAGCTACACTTTGGTTATTATAGCGGAAATTAACAATCTTAAGTATATTCAGAAAGGAACTAACTGTGGTTATTCAAATAAATAGTTTAACAAATTGGTTGGTATGATAGGTGGGTAGGTGTCTGGGGTAGGGTAGAGTATGTAGGTATCCAGTTGACGGGAGCGAAGTCACGGGGGACAGCTAGTACCTAAATAATGGGACGACGTAAATTACTTCAAAGTCAGCGTTTACCTTTGATATTCTTATGCAAATCAAACAGGACGGTTAGTACTGAGACCTTACAGGTACTTGCTGGTATACTTCCGGTCAACCTTGATGTGCAACGATGTGCTGCAATGTACTATTAAGCACTAGAAACCATGGACGCGGAGTGACCGTGAGAAAATCTCTAGATTATTTGAACCACATATTGACGTCTGGGAGGAACTTTTATCCAAATGGCAATGTAGGTGGGATAATAATTCCACCAAGGGCCTCCACCAATTCTTTCCTTCTGTTCGCGTGCGACTGGCCAGGACGTGACTGGAGGTGGATCACTGTGTTGCCCAATATCTCACAGGGCAAGGTAACTTTAAAAGTAAATTATTTTCCTTCAAGCTCGTTGCCTCGCCTTTATGTCAGTATTCTACATCTGACTGCGAATATGTACAATCTGCCCATCATATCTTATGGGAGTGTATTCTTTGGCAGAATGAAAGCAATACTATGTTGAATAATGTACAGGCTGCATCAGAAGATGTTTACTATACGGATCTTGTGGTAACTAGAACAAATTTCCGTGCGTTCAAGCGTTTTTGCCATACCTATTTATTATTGGAATCAAATATAACACCTCACAATGTTAGGACCCATTAATAATAATGCTTTTTTTTTCCGTGGTGCCAGGCAACTGGGCTTATCCCAGTTGTAAATGACCCTTTGTGCCTATTGACCGTCTTTGTTCTGTCTCCTACTTGATATGGAGGGAACTGGAAATTTTTATATTTTCCTACTCCCCCACTATTCATTCTCCGGGATTTCGTCGAGCTTCATTGCCTCGGTGCTTTTCTGGTGGTCGCCACTATTGATTTTGGCTTTCAGGAGTTGCAGTGATTTCGGAATAGTGCTGTGGGAATGTCCCAAAAAATAAGTACATAAATATAATATTAAATTAATGTACTATTTTATTAATATAATATTAATAAAATATTACTTTACTAAGGTTATTTCAACAAATATTGTTTTTGAAAAAAAGTGTGAATTCTAATGAAGCTTATTAGGTACAAAGCTATGTAGGTACCGCTTCTGTAGTCAGTCAGCAGTTTAGTCTATATGAGTGACAAGTTGTTGCAGAATGTTGAACGAAACGCGTAAGCGCCATGAAAATCACGGCGCTTCCGTCTTTTTGATCGCGAGAAAACTATACCTTAGAAGCGCTCTAGCGCTGCGTGTTTATACTGTTTTGTTAGACGGCTAATTATTGTTTCAGCGCTGCAGCGAAGTTTAGTTTAAACTCTTGTCAAAATGGAGCATGTCCTTTACTTAGGATAGCTTCTCTAGTACATATTATCTCAATGGCACGGAATTATAATATCATTTACACGGCTTAGTTTTGTACTTTACAACTTATACCTACTAACAAAATAAAATATAAACACGACTTACTAACTTAAAAAAAAAAACGAAAATAAATAACGAAATATGGGAATCTGATATTATCTAAAACTATATTTTCTCGAATTAATCACGCCTCAACGTCAACGGGACGAACATTCCATGTTCTGTGTATTTTCCTTCTATTGTTTTTACATCAACGAAGAAGGTTGAAATCGTATTCGACCTCCCACCCTATTTTAAATATTTTTAATTCAAATTGAGATAACATAAGTTGTATTTTCAAAGAGGTTTAAATACTTTTTAGTTATGGACTTAGTAAGTAAACTAACCGACGTGAGTTGTTTATAATACAACAAAAATATAGATGCCAGTGACAGCGGTAGTGCCAGAAAATAAAAATAATACAAACTTTGACAATATTACTTGTGATTTCGTTAGTTCCAATTAAAGCCACCAGGCTACATGATCTGGCTGCATTATACCTGATATTTTTTTGACAGATTGAATTGACGAAAATAAATTAAATATTATTTTAGCTTTTTGCGGAAAAAAGCGACATACGTCCACCTAGCAACGCCGCAAAGCGGTCACTGTCGAATTGCACTGGATGGAAAGAGAAGCACGATGGAATTTGTATAGATTTTTTTATAAAACATAATAATATGAATTACTTAAAAATAATGAATGAAACTTCAAAATCTACGACAATTAAGTTTTGCGTCCTGTTATGATACGTTATTGTTGTTAATTGTACAAACGTACGCTGGTCAGTATTACCGGAAAAATCTTTTGAAGATCACGGTAAGAGGTTACTTTGCCATTCAATTGTATTGAGGTTTTTGTGCGTAAACGTGTTTCGGCCACAACAAAGTTTTCGGAAATATGATCAAGATTAACATATCTTTTTTCCGCTGCCACATCTTCAATGGATTTGGCTAAAAAATGTTTAAAAGAAAGCCTATTTTGAGTATTCAGCCCCTTAAATGTCATCATCATCATCATCAGTTCAGCTGAAAGACGTCCACTGCTGCACATAGGCCTCCCCCAAGCATCGGTGTTTTAAAGAACAGGCAGACGGATCAGGCGGTCCATTAAAAGTGGCTATTTATAAGCCAAAATAATAAACTTAAGCTGATTTTCAACTTACAGTATAACTTTGTGAGCTGAGATCTCTTTTGAAGAGAAACCTTAGAAGCTTGGAAGCCGCTGTCAGCGCCTGGTAGTCTTGTACCAGCACATGAAGACTGTACAGCACTCCTACCAACAAGGCCAACATGATTATCAGTCTGAAAAATACAAAATGCCGGCCATAAAAAAACTTGTTGACCAAAAAATTAAACCGACTTTGGAACCGATTTTTTTGGGTTTTATTACACCGACTTCCGAAAAGAAAGTTATTTTTGCTTTGTAGTGATTTTTTTTGGAATTCAGTTGATATTTGTTTTATTTTTCTCTTTTTGGTTTTGGTTCATATACAATATATTATATTACCATGAAAATACGCATTATTAAAGATTACTCAAAAACTAGTAGTCAGATCTCGATCAGATTTTTTTTGGGACCACATGAGAAGCACCAGCTCGCAAAAAAAAACACAAAAATATATAAAGTTGTATTGAGAATTTCCTCCTTTTTGGAGTCGGTTAAAAAACAATAAACAACATAACATCATCGCTGCATTCGCTGAAGGTTAAGACAGATCATATACACTTCTAGGATTACCACATTTTGCCATTTTAATAGGAGGCTATATTGCTTTCAACCGGCCAAAATCTAGACTTCGGGCTCCTACCTAGAAATTTAACACTTTGATCGACCCAAGAATCAAACCCAGAATCCATGTTCAGCGGTAACTTTTGCGATCACTACACGAACGAAGCAGAAGAACAATTTCAAACCAAAATCTACCTATTATTTCAAAAGTTCTATAAGTTTGTGAACACAAAGATATTTTTGATTTGAAAAGATTAGGAATAAAAGTACTTGTAATCGAATTGAAACAGTTTAATTAGTTTACTGAACTTCTGGAGGTCATGCGCCGACCTAGCCACGACTGTTTTAAATCAGACTAGGCATTGGATCTATGAAAAAAAAAATGGAAAATCACCAAAAAAAAGCCTCGACTTTTTAAACATATATAAAACGAAAGACAAATCGTTATTTACAAAAAAAGCTTTTGAACCTTTTTTCATCGATATAAATAATGATTGACTAATTGATTGATTGATTTGATTGATTGATTGATGATTTGACTAAGTCTGCGCTTGACCTTAAAGTTCCAGTTTTTCTGTCGTCAAACAAAACGGAAAAATGCCAAGAATGGTCTAGAAAATGATAGCAAAATATTTAACGTCGACGTCGTCTAGAACAAACAGCCAAATCTTCATTTAACTAATTAAAGGCGTATAATTCAGTGCAAGATTCATTTCGACAGTACTTTTGAATTTCGAAAAGAAACGTTGGTATTCCAATGTGTTGTACCAAGCAGCTTTGTTTACAAGAACCTTACGGAAATTAATTGGCTTCCAGTTTAAGTTATTAATTTAATTAATTGTGTTATTATCCAAAGGCGAGGGAGGAGGGCTGTTATTTCACCCAGTATCTTGTATCTTTTCCTTTATCTCCTAAGTTTTCGGGGATCTCAGACCCAAGCGTTCAAAAAATCTCATAATTTTCTTGCACACCTGGCTTCGACGCTAATGGCTAAAGACTAAGAATTTGTCAAAGTTCTAAACATCATGAATAGTGTACCTGGAATGTCCTTTGTTTTATCTTTAGACCGAAAGATTGATTGTGGCAAAATCTTCTATTGGAAGCTTCAGATTTTTTTTCAATTCAAACACTAGCTAAAAGTTCATGACACAGCACTACTGTGAAATCTTTCTGATATAATTTAGATGTTGTAGCCAAGCATTAAAAATAAACTAGAGCTAAATTACCTCAACAACGGTAAGTTAACCTAACTTCACGAAGAGATTTTTTTTGCTAAGAAAGTTCTATTTTAATAGCCGCATCCAGACCGGCAGAGCACGGCTCGCGAGTCCCGCTCGCGAGCCAATAGTTCGGCCGGTGTGGACGGCGCTCGGGCTTCCTCGGGCACACGTTGGCTCGGCCCCGAGCCATGCGTTGTCGGTTTTTGCCGATGCTCAAAGGCGGCTCAGTCTGAGCTGCTCGCCCGGTGTGGACGGAAGTACGACACTCGCGAGCCGGATTATACGGAGAGAAACTGAATGCTCAAACCGGCTCACCTTGGCTTGCGAGCCCGGCTCGGAACTTTTCCAAATTAGCTCGGGTGCCACGGCTCGCCAGCAGGAAGTCTGAGCGGGACTGGCGAGCCGCGCTCAGCCGGTCTGGACGCGGCTATTGCAGTTCAAGAAAAATAACAGCACAGATAAGAATTAGAAATAGTTAAGCAAAAATATTTTAATTTAAAAAAGAGGTAGAAAAATATTTTAAAAGTGTTGCCAAATAAAATAAAAAAGCATCTTACTTGATCCCCATTTTAAAACGCACACACACACACACGACTTATAACAAACACAGAATTAAATGAAGTACCTGGGCATTCCTTCCCGCGCTGATTAAATTCGAAAATGTAATTTCTCTGCCTAGCCGTGGTGGTACCTACTGTGTCTTTACTATAACACTACCATGTTTTGGAGGATGCAATGTTGTACGGGCTGTAATTACAGTTAGAGCCTCCTAAATTGGAGCGTGCTATGTGAGCAGTCTGTGGCTGGAGGAAAGAGGTCGCGGTGCCTACCTACACGTGTTTGTTGTTTAATTTCCTCTAAAGATTATGTATTCGCAGACGGTTTAGTGCAAGACGGATTAAAGCGATTTAGATTTCATTTGGAGCAAATCTTTTAATGGATGCCCAAGATGCTTTAGTGGCTCGATTTTCAATAAGAGACAAAAAATACTAATACAAAATCTACTTATCCTACCTACCACAATCATGATTCCCATGTTGCATTAATTTATTTTTATTCCCTTGTTTCATTAATTATATATAATCCTTGTACCTATATAACATCTTACCACTATTCTAGATGCAAAACTATTGAAACTTTTATATATCAGAATAACATATTATTATATATAGGCTACAATTTATTAAGATAAAAGTACTAATATACTAGCTTACTAACTGCCACCCGCATGAAATTACTAACTATAAATGTGGAAGTGGGAACTTAAGATCAGTAATCCAGGCATCTGGTGCTCTTAAGGCCACGCTCGACGCACCAATTTCAACAAAGCTGTTTTCCACTTCGCCAATGTCGGCGTAATAGCTGTTTGTTTGAAACATTTTGGTTTTTTACCTTTCACAATATCCACAAAACTAAATATCAAAAACAGACAGAATGCAGATATAATAAAGCCCAAATTCCCTCAGCAGTCTTCTGCGTGGAAAAAAACTAACTTACTGTTCAGTATCAGAAATAAAAAGTTTTTCAATCTGTTCGCTGAAGTTACTTGACCGAAGCGGTTCGCCCACAATTTGATATAACCAATAAATCAGCTTCTTGAAGTCGGTGAATTGTTATTGCTGTCTGAAAACGGGTTTACCGTTTTATTATAATTTTACAGCATTTGGAACTCCTTAAGTGAGTAAGAGAACTTTTTGTATTAAAAATAAAATGAGGTACAGACTTTCTAATCGATGTAAAGTCAATCATCTTAACAGATGGATAAGTAGCATATTATTTATAGGTCGAGTTCTTTATTGCACACCGAAATTGTAACGGAACTGTTTTATACAGGTACTGTAGGAAACAAGGGGAATCTATACTAAATAATACGCGTTATTCGCGAAAGATATAGGGTTTAATACTATGTAATGGGTATTTTTACATTATAATAAAATCACTCGCGCCTGTTAGCTCTGACGCATCTACACATTCTAAATATGAAAAACTTTTTAAAAGTGTATTCAGCCAGCATCAATAATAACATCTTCAACTGTTGCAGTACTTATTAAAATATACCTGCACAGAAAAAAGACTTTTGTGTCTTGCTGTGAAAGATAAGCATGCCTCAGTTCCTTTGTTAGGTTTTAAAGCTCACAGAAGTATTCTTAAGCAGGTCTTGAATTTTGGAAGACGGCAAAGAAATCTAAAGTTGATCCAGAATGCTTAAAACATTTCAACAGGACAAAAGGAAGATAAATTCAAGGGTTTTAAAGACCTTGTTTTGTTAAAAGTTATTCTAAAGTCTGCACCCACACTTGGGTCATGAACCTGTAAATGTAGGTCGACGCACGGGGCCCCAAATTACCGTTTCTCTGTACCCGTTTACGACCTTTTAGTAAATAAAAGCCAGATCATTACTTTAACCCTTTTTATTCAGTTTTATTTGATTAGGTACTTTTTTTTAAAGTTGTTATTTGGCTATTGAGTTATTCCAGAAACTATGGGGAGTCGTAAACAAGCTTTTATATAATTTTAGTTATGTTTATGAGGCACCGTTTAAATTAAAAACAAGGAATTAGTAAGTAGTAAGTATTATTATGTAAGTGAAAAGTATTAGAAATGGCATTGACACGAAAAACTAACTTTTGTGCAAAATTAAGAAGGTGGACAAATTTAACTAACAAGATTTGATTACAGAAACCGGGTCAGGTGAAATTTAAAAGCCAGTAAACAATAAATTTTTCAAAGATGATCCTGATGTTTTCAAGAATATTCGTCCAAGGTCTTATAACAACGAGGCAAAACCCAGATTATAATATTCCCAGCTTTATTCATTGTTAATGTCTTCCCTTTGTCACTATGATAATATTGTGACACAGGGAAGGAGTCTTCCCGTAAATCTTCTTCAGGTTGTGTATGGAAACGAAAACCGCGTCAAAAATTAACTTGGCAAGGAAGTAAGTACTGTTGAGGGATTTCGTACATTATTTACTGTATGGTCTTTGACCTAGATTAGAAAAGGTTTTGGAATTATAATTCTACTATTATCCTACTAATATTGTCAATGTGATAGTCTGTATGTTTGATCTTTTATTAATCGGTTACACCTCAACGACTGAATGGATTTGCATGAAACATGGCATACGGGTATCTAATACATCTTGCTGGATTAGAACATATGTTACTTTCTATTCCGGTAGTATGTTAACCTGGGATAATTTAATAGTTTAATTACTAAGGTAGAACAAAAGTCTCGTCTTGTTTTAACTATAATTATATTTTTGTCTAGCAAATCGTTGTAATAACTGAGTTTATTTTAGCTTTTCTTTTTTAGCAACTTTATATTTGCCAGATTAAACTGTAAACACAATCATAGAAAAGATCGACGGTACCAGGCCCCAAAAAAATAAGGAGTTAACTCGAAACGCAAATGGCAATCGAAGCAGAAATTGAACCAGGTATACTCCATTTACGTTTCTACCTAGAATCTAGATATTGTTATGTATCTATGTTCATATGTATGTATCTAGAACTTAATCTCTATGGAGCTTCGCATAATAAACAAGGAAGCACTGCGGCATCGAGGAGGTGAATTGCTTAATCACCTCGCCTCAATCGCTCAAGTACCTATTAAACGAATATATTGCGGTGCATGTAGGTGCGAACTCGAAATCCATTGAGTACGCGAAGTTTCTGAAGTTAAGGCAATACAATTCGTGCAATTGCCCGTTTG
Organism: Orthosia cruda; assembly: GCA_964057195.1. Taxonomy (NCBI): domain Eukaryota; kingdom Metazoa; phylum Arthropoda; class Insecta; order Lepidoptera; family Noctuidae; genus Orthosia; species Orthosia cruda. Next base: position 6,611 of record CAXKVB010000008.1, on the reverse strand, counting down.
ACGGAAGAAGGGAGGAATTTAGCCTACCTTTGTATATTGGAATATGTGTGGATGAGATATTGGTATATGTATAGCCTGCTTTAAAGAGGTTCAGGTGAAGTGCTGGAAAGTTTCAACGGAAGGTTTAATATTTGATGAGTTCCTAAAAGTTCCCGATCATTGAAAGATATTTAAAATATTCATTCACCTTCCTAACGCTTCGTCATCCGAAAGGAACTCTCCACGTGGTCGTATATTTTCGGGAGCCATTGAGTGCGCGTCTTTCTTGTATGGCGAACGCGTATAAGCAAAAGTTCAGACGCCCGTATCTTTACTATTTCGCTATTGGCGCTTGTCGCATACAGACGTGCCCACAAGCAATATTTAGTTGCAATAAATTATTAATAATAGTGACCTCCTTAAGTGTATTGGTAACTTTGCACTTTTAATTTAGCTTAGTATGTGTGCATTTACAAACTATGAACAAGTAAAAGTGATTTAGTGTACGCATAAAATGGAAAACAGACCCTCGAATTCAGGGGGGCCAGTGCTCTCCTTTGCTTCGCCTGTAGAGGCGCCACCTGAAATCATCACCACGCCCGAGATTCAAAAATGGATGACTTCTATTGAGCTGCATCTGAATGAAGTCTGCTCTATTGCCGCGGATGGAAAACTCAATTCGGAGCAGAAAATGAAAATAGCAAACCTTTGCCGTAAAATAGGATCCGGTACCTCACAAATGGCAGTAATATACCAGTCGCTAAAGGCTAGATCTCTTCTAATGCACAATGCGGTTGAATCCCTTACTGAAAAACGAGACCTGTCAGACCACATCATGGACCTCAAGAAGACGATACAGGACTCAGGTACTGCGGGAAATGTTTCTTTTGCCGAAATGGTAAAAAAGGGAGCAAATAACTTTGTTCGCCCCAATAATTTAAGCTCGGTTGCAATTTATCCCCAAGATAAATTGAAATCGAGTGACGAAACAAAAGACCTCGTTAAAAAGATCATACGCCCGGAGCAAATGAAACTGCATGTTCGAGGTGTCCGGAAAACCAAAAACGGAGGCGTAATTATCAGCACCGAGACCAAACATGACGCTGATAAAGTAAAGCAAGCAGTCCAGCTCTCTACTTCAGGACTTACCGCCGACGAACCCAGCAAGCGCAAACCCCGGATCGTGATCTTAGGAGTGCCGACTTCCATGGCTGAAAATGAGGTCTTCAGATGCATTTTTGAACAAAATGTAGCCGACAAGTTTGAAGACATGCCCTTTGAATCCTTCCTGGCCTTGGTAAAATTAAGCCACAAATCTGGAAAGAGAGATGCGTCGACCTGCAATTACGTCATTGAAGTACCAGCTGATATACGTAAAGCCCTAATCGCTCAATCAAGACTTTTTATTAATTGGACGTCCTGTCCTGTCAGGGATTTTACATTGGTAACTCGGTGCTACAAGTGCCAACAGTATGGTCATGCAGCAAAAACGTGCAGAGAAGTCAACTCGACGTGTGGGCATTGTGGTGAAATAGGGCACTCGATGACAGAATGCACGAAGAAAGCTGATGTACCAAAATGTGCAACTTGCTCACGCTTTAAAAAGCCCAGCAATCATAAAACAGGAGATCCTGAGTGCCCTGCAAGGAAGATAGCGGAATTCAGATACATCAACTCTGTCGATTACGAGGGCGCCTAGAGCGTCACACTCATGAGATGCCGACTCAACAAAAAGTAGCCACTGCACTGACCTACTTCGCCTGGATTTGTTGCTGTCTCAGGAAATTTGCCGCCGTGCGTACTTTGGCAAAATGGTTTTAAAACATTTTGCAATAGTGGTTAACCCAGCTCAAATATCTGCTGATGCTCAAAGTTCGTTGTCCGTGTGTGTAAATAATTATGTGCAATCAATTTAACGTTATCTAAGCTAAGTAAGGAATCATATGTTTATTATTATTAATAGAATTTAATTTTAATCTGTTTTAGTAATTAAGATTATCAATAAATAAATATATCTGTCACTATTCTAATGTTAAGAAAATATTGTAAAAATTCCTTGTCCTTCCAATTACATTGTTTGAGACCCCGCCGCCTGTGATACAGGATTACCTAGTACAGGCACCTAACATTGTTGTACCCACTTTATGTATAAGACCAATTAGTATATTTTACCAATTTCAAGTTTGAATAAAGATTATTATTATTATTATTTCAATCTATCCGAATACTGTATGTATGACGTAATTTCTACTTGCAATTCAAATGAAATTCTTCAATATTATTTTGTTCTCGACAGTATTTATATCAATCTAGTTTCTGCCTACATCCACTTCTTCGCTTTTTAGTGTTTGCCAAGTTAGTTTGAATCGTACAAGTACAATTGCATAACGTTCCTTATCGCGCAAAGATGTTTCGTACTAGAAATGTGACCACTTACGTCTCAAACGGGTTAGCAGAGTTTAGCATAATTTGAATTTTTAACCTCTCAGTATGTAAAAGAGTACTATTTATGCTAATCAGGAATTAACTTTTAATCTCTCTGGAGCTAAAGCCTAGAAATTGTCGCAATTAACAATGTCGCGTAATCAATGTCTGTCGAGGGTTCGAAAACGCCTACGTGAATATTTTTCCTGTTTGGGTTATTAATACCTCACAGAAAAGTAGATACAGTACCCATGAGAAGTAACCCAAGAATGGAAGTTGCGTTTAACAGAAATAGTGGGTGTACAAAATAACCAACGGTTGCTCAATAAGTAATATGTTAAAAAATCTTTATTATAGAATAGAATACTCTTATATATCTCTCTTTCTATTGATACAGTTATTAAGAAAATTATACTTAAAACAAAGATTAACAAATTAGATGTCAAAGTCACAACGACACATCAAAAAGCGTTGTCTTACAACTAGTCAAATAACCCGCCCCTAACTGTTCCCGGCGCAAAGGTGCCCATAACGCTTGCTGCATTGCCACGTTGGATGGCAATGGCTAACCTTTGCACCAAGAACGAGCTGGAGCGAGAGTCACCCGTTTTGTCACTTAGCCTATGCCCTATCTCACTAATGAGCTTCTTGGCCTCAGTGCCCCAACAGCCCATGGTCTCAACGGCAATGGGCACAAAATAGTAACGGCCCTCCAATGGTGCGTACTTCACCCTTTTCCTCCCAGCGGCGTCTTCCGCCGCTGCTGACGGCGAGAGGACGGTGCGACCAAGGTGGCTGGCGGCAACAGTGCTGACGCAAGTTGCGTCCCATATTAAGCACTTGCCGTTTTTCCAAGGTTCCAAGGTCAGTCCATCCGGCCTCTTGCCGTCAGTCCTACACAAACCCGGAGGCTCCAGCACGCAGGGGATATCTGCCGACACCAATGCCCTCCGCACAATATCATTAAGCGCATGATGACGCGGGAACCTCCCAGAGCAACGACGACAACTCAAAGCGTGATGGCCATCGGCCTCCACCATGGAACCGCAGGTGCATCTGTGGGGTTCACACACCTTGCAGCCCAGGCGAAGGGCCACTGCCACCCGCAAAGAGTCGTCATCAAGCAACGTGCCCAGGTGAGGCGAAGGAAGCGCGTGCAACCATGCCCCCGATTCCGGCTGCGACACAGCCCTGAGTCTGGCTAAATCAGCCCCCGAGGAACCCATCAACATCCTTTCCTGGATCAGCCTAGACGTGACGTCGTCCCACGCGCGATGAACATGCGTTGCGACAGGACCTGCTGCCCCCATGCTGAGGACAGACCAAGCGGACCCGGCATCCAACATAAACGGAATGTTTGCCCTGCCATCATTGCAATCCAATATTATAGAGACGAGGTCAGACACCCCATGCGTCGACGCCAAGAAAGCTGGTAGACCGGCATCCTTTACGCACCGCATCCCAAGACCCCCGTACCGGACAGGAAGAGTCGCCTGCCTCCACTGCACATCATTAAAGGAGACATTAAGGATCGACTCAACCGATGTTTTCAAGGCACAATCAAAAGAACATACCTCCTCAGGACACAGCCAGGTAGGGGTGGTCCGTAAGAGATACGTTATCTTGGGTAAAGCAAAACACATGCGCAACAATAAAATCGCAACGTGCGCGGAGAGATCCTTGAGACGCTCCCGAGCAGCAACGAGAAGCTGCTTACGGGCGGAAATGGCCTCTAGCACTCCGTCAAGAAAAATGGGAGATCCCAAAAGGGAAAAAGAAAGAGGAGAAAGTTCTTTGAGACCAGGTAAATAAGAACCGAAGCGTGAGAAGTGTGTACGAGCTCCAACGTCACAGGGGAAAAATTCGCATTTGGAGGGATTCACCTCCAGACCCAGCTCCTTAAGTTGAGGAACAAGAGCCTCCAGGTCCTTGCAAACCTCTTCCGGTGATCCACCAATAATACCATCATCTAGGTACCACAGGTTCAGAGACGATTTCAATCCAGAGATGACTTTGTGGATTGCTAAACTGAAGACAAGTGGTCCCAATGGGTCCCCCTGCTGCGCTCCCACTTAAGACGAAATGAGACTATCATTAAAGAACAGATTAGAAGGAGAGTAATAAACCTGATAGAGAAAGGGGTATAGAGAAGGAATTTTATCCTTGACCTCACTCAGAAGGACATCTCTTTCTAGGGTGTTAAAAGCATTGCAGACATCGAGTTTCAGCACCACGCAGCCCGAGTTCACGGGGTCCATGACAAATGCACGCGTCGCATGGATAGCGGCCTCGCACCCCTGCCGCGTCCCGAACCCTAGCTGATGCGGCTGCAAGTATTCGGACATAGCTACTCTTACAGACCGGCACGCAAGCTTAGCCGTCAATCTCCTAAATACACTGCCTATGGCTATTGGTCTCAGCCCTCCGTCTTTTTTCCTAAGTGCGCAAAGAGATGCACTATACAAATACGGACAAACCACCGGATTGAGCTGACCACTCATTAAGAAGTTTGCGAGCCTCGTCAAACACCCCAGCAAACGCCGCCCACTCTCACCCGCCGAACCAGATGTTAGCTCTTTCAAATGCCCCGGACGAATTCCATCCATGCCTGCCGTAGAACCACTTGGGATAATGATGGTGAAGTCCGGAGCCTCAAGCTCTGCCTTGCCGCGGACTGCACAGTCTACCAGGCCATTTTCAAAGCTACCGAAGTGATTCTCGCGCGGCAATAGGCGAGCTATGGTTTGTATAGCGACTCAATGCCAGCATTGGAGACGCTTGCAAACCATGGCCTTCTCCATCCCGTGGCGGTTCACGCGCGCGCCAATTTGGCTAAAGCCCTGGGCCAGAGCAAATTCAAATTCAAATATATTTATTGCTCAACACAGTACATAATAATACATTTCCAGATGTCAAGTGAATGCGCAGTCTACTGTGTTGCACCAATTTAGGCATGCAAAATTATCATTAAAAATACACAATGTCTCAAATTCTAATTAATACCCTTTGCAAATTATTACACTATACAATCTCATAAAGTCAAATGAATAGGTACCTTATACAATCTCATAAATTAATACCCTGTACAATGTCATAAATTCAAATTAATACTCTAAACGATGTCATAATTTCAAAATAATACTCTATTAAATGTCATAAATTTTAGTTAATATGTTATAAAATGTCATAAATTAAAAACTAATAAGTTATACAATGTCATAATTTTAAATACATAAGTAAGTAATGTCAGAGTTTTGTAATGTCTTAATAATTTAGTTATGTCTAATGAACAATACATAAATAAAAAGTATAATATATTAAATAATGTTATAAAGTAAATCGGACCCAAGTATTCACCATAACAATAGGTATGTATTATTAGTATACACACACATTTCTATCTGACAGGTACTCATTCATTGTGTAGTATGTCTTTTTCATCAGATAATTATTGAGTTGCTTTTTAAATTTATTTATATCATTAATATTTAATAGAGAATCAGGTAGTTTGTTGTAAATCTGTGGTGCCATTCCGAGAAAGTTTTTATGGAATACCGCTTTTTTGTGCTGTATACTGCTTATTTTATTTTTATGTCGCGTGCTATGTAGTTTTTGAAATAAGTGCAAGTTTGTTTTTACGAATAGAACCACCTCGTATATGTACAGGCAGGTTACAGTTAATATACGAAAATATGGAAAAAACGGTTTACAACTTTCCGTGCTCTGAATACCGCATATAGCCCTAACACACCTTTTTTGCACTCTAAACACCGACTCCATGTTCGTGGAGTTACCCCAATATATAATACCGTAGCGCAGCGTGGACGTAACATAAGCATGATACGCCGTAACCAAAACTTTTTGATGTACCTCCTTTGCGAGATTCCGTAACGCATATGAATGCTGACTCAGGCGTTTACATACACTATCAGTGTGGGTTTTCCATGACATGTCCCTATCCAGTTCTACACCTAAAGATTTTGTGGTTGTCGTTTCTGAAATTACTTTGTCGTCATATTTTACGTCAGGTTTTTTATGATTTGTCCTCTGCTCAAAAGTCATTATTTTAGTTTTGTCAATATTTATTTTAAATTATTCCCGGACATCCATTCTATTATAACTTGTAGACAGTGGTTTATCTCTTTCTCAAGTGTCGTCGCATCATTACTGTCACTAAAAAGGACCGTGCTATCATCAGCAAATAAAAC